>PVIR01041774.1:0-12580 GCA_004026965.1 Petromus typicus | reverse complement strand
GAATGAAGAGCTGATTAAAAAACTTGTTTTCAAAACTAAATATAATGGAGTTTAATACCTTTTGGAGAAAAACAGCTCTGGATTTTTATGTGTCCATAAACAAAAATTAATCTGACATGGGGCCGGGGATATAGCTCAGTGGTTCCGGCGCCTGTCTTGCAAGCGCAAGGACCCGGGTTCAATCCCCGGTAACCACATACCATACTGGGTGTGGAGACTCACCCCAGCAGCAACCAGTACCACATACCAGTGCCGGGCGTGGTGGCTCACGCCTGTAATCCCAGCACTCGGGAGGCAGAGGCAGGAGGATTGCTGTGATGTGAGTTTGAGGCTGAGCTCAGGGCCAGCCTGAACCACAAAGCGAGACCCTGTCTCAAAAAAACCTAAAAAAAAAAAAAAAAATTAATCTGACATGGTCTGGTACTCAGATTTCTTATCATAAAACTAAAACCCCAGTTCCAAAACTTGAAAGAGGAAGTGGTTCATTTTGCTCACAGTTTCAGAGGATTCAACCCATGGTTAGTTGGTCCCAAGACAAAAACATCATGACAGAAAGTCAGGGCACAGCAGACCTGCTTAGATCATGACAAGGGTCAGAGCAAGGTAATAGAGCCAGAGTAAAGGAAAAGACCAGATACAGTACCCAAGGTCATGTCTCCCAGACACACCCCAAAGCACATTTTACTAATCCCTTAAGTGATTCCCAAGACAGTTAAGTTGATAATTAATCTTAACAATCACATTCTAACCTTTGTTAGTTGACATGCAAATATAACTTCATAACCATAGTTAATTTCCAAAGTAAACTCAGTAATAGTATTCAAGTACTAATTCCACCTAACAGGATACAACTATCTTGTGTATAATACAGAATATAGTAATCCTTTTCCCCAGTATCTCCTCACTTCCAGCACTTTCAAAATTCTAAGACAAAATCCTTTTAGAGACTCAAAGCAAACTCTTAGTTGTGAACCACTGTAAAACTAAAAAAATAAAATAAAAATACCATTATCTAAGATAGAATGTCACAGGTAAACATTTACATTCTAAATGGGAGGAACAAGAAGATAAAAAAGAATCAGACCAAAACAAGACTTAACCTAACAGAGAAAATATTAAACCATGTATCTCCATTTCCATCACCTGGAGTTCACGTGAGTTACGGGGCCTGGGAAGCCCCACCAGCATGGCATGGCTCTTGAGCCAGCATGCTTGCTGCCTGCTGATTTTTCTCCGTCAATGATACACACTCTCATATCATATCCAACTCTCTGGGGACCACTGCACTTTTGGCCTCGGTATCACAGTTTCACACACTACCACAGCAGAAGGTAAGAATGCTATAGGATATAGGTAGTGAAGGTCACATTCAGGACACCTCCGTTGGCAACAAGGACTTCTACAGGCCATGCAACTCAGGCAGAAAGAAACCATTCTACTCATATCCCGAGGTCTTATAGGAGATAAATTAAGGGCAGTAAACTATTTGATCTGGCAGAGGAAATTTAAAAACAGTGCAGTGTTCAGGCTGTGGCATGGGAACTTTTCATGGCTTTTAACCAGATTCAGAACAAGAATGAGGAGCAAAAGGCAAAGCAGAAATTTTTGGAAAGCTTAACTTTTATCTGTAAAGAAACTATGTACACAGTTGGATGAGGACGGCATGGTTGCTGAAAAATAGGCAGCAGGAAAGGAAAACCAAAACCAGGTAATTTATGCCTATCTGTGATCAAAGCAGGCAGAGGTGCAAGTGTGGAGGGGCTAACCAATGGGATATACATCTGCGTTTTTAAGGCAAAAGATGTTAACATATGATAGTGTATGTTTGTTTTTTCTAAACTAAAATCTCTATATTCAGGTTTAATGGCAACGTTGGCACACTGAGATAATTAAGTGGATTTTAATTTACAGTTTGGGCTCTTGATTTCTAAAAAGTTTGCTGCTAGAGGATGGCAAGTTCGAGCCCAGCTTGGGCAACTTCGTGACTTTGCAAGACACCCCACCCGCACTCCTCAAAAAAAAGAACCACTAAAAATGGCTGGGACAGTAATTTGGCAGAAAAGCTCTGGGTTCAATTTACAGTGCCACAAAAACCAAAATAAAATAAAATAAACCCATGTTCAATACTTTTCACAGGACAAACAGAAAGAAACCAGAAGGCCTTAAAAGTCTTTTAGTCAAGAAGGGTCCATTCATCTTTGCAGGATCTCATTCATCATTGGTTTCCCTCAAGAAGAGAATCCTTGGACCTGCTGTTGTGGAAGGGCCACGTATGGAGTTGGTTCCCCAGGATTCATTTTACCATGATCTGGTAAAATCCTGGCATCCAGAGGCCAGCACAGCCATGGTCCGTGGAAACTGGCTAGTGCTCGAGCTGGTAGCAGACGCTTACTTTGTTCACATGGTGGCTTTACCAGCATTCAGAATACAGAAGTTGTGGATTTAGCTAGGTTTCTACCTAGAATTTAAAGGAGCCTCCGGGATTCAGAATGGTCCATCAAGTTCTGCTTTCAGCATTCTTAGGCTTTTTCAACCTTCATTTATAAAACTTTCTAAACGCCTCTTCCAAATCAGTTCTAAAACTTCTGAGCTACATGGTCAGGTACAGTCATAGCAGTGGCCCCATTCCCAGTATCACTTTCCTATATTAGTCAGCTATATCACTGCTAAAATGAAATACTGAATACCAGAAACATACAGGAGGACAAGTTAACCTAGGCTGGTTACAGAGGATTCAGCCCATGCATACTGGGCCTGGCCCTATGGTAAAAGTTATTTTTTTTCTAAATTAAAAACCTCAGTATTCAGGTTTAGTTGCTGTGTTGGCATGTTGTGATAAACAAGTGAGTTTTAGGCTATAGTTTCCCTGCTTGATCTTTAAGAGTTTTACCACCATTAGGCTGGAATAGTGTAAAGTTTGTAACCTTGGTCTAATACTGGGGAAGCTGAAACAAGGTGTCCTTCAATTCTAGGCAGCCAGGGCCACAGAGACCAGGCTCTCTCTTGGACTATAGAGATAGACTCTGTCTTAAGTTCGGTAACTTTAAAAATATCACCAGGCCGGGGAGTTAGCTCAGTGGTTCCGGCGCCTGTCTTGCAGGCGCAAGGGCCCGGGTTCGATTCCCCGGTAACCACGTAACAATACTGGGTGTGGAGGCCCACGCCCAGCAGCAACCAGTACCACATACCACAGTGCCGGGCGTGGTGGCTCACGCCTGTCATCCCAGCACTCGGGAGGCAGAGGCAGGAGGATTGTGATGTGAGTTTGAGGTTGAGCTCAGGGCCAGCCTGAACCACAAAAGTGAGACCCTGTCTCAAAAAAAAAAAAAAAAAAAAAAAATCACCAAAACTTATTCAAATGAAAATTTAAGTTGTGTTATTTTATAAAGAACTAAATGCTGAGTGAAGCAAATAGCTATCAGCTGGTAGTACAGATTGAAAAGTGGAAAAATTATGTATAGGTATATATGTATACATATGTCAATCATAATATAAATATACATTACACCAAGCTATATATTTGTGATAGATCTTTAAAAAATGGAATTTTACTAGAATGTAAACAGAAGGTTTTTGAAGAGGTAAATGAAGTTACAAAAACTCAAAACAGCTTATGGCATCAGCAGAAAAGCAAAGGCATCTCTTCCTGGTGAGGAAGGAAGAATTCTGCAATTAGCACACTTGATGTGACTGAGCCTTCCTGCAAGAGTCTCGTCATACCTGCACAGCCTTCTCTGTGCTCCCGTGCTCATTTTAATCTCCATTACCAGATAAGCCCATCACGATGACAGTTGCTCTGAAGTTCCCTTCCATGGTACAAAAACATCCAAAAATTTCTTTACAATCTAATAGTTTTCTATTTTTACCTGACTGTTCTTTTTTTATAATGCAAATGTCATCTAACTGTTGCTTCTACTCTGAGGTTTTTTCAGGGATCCAAGAACTGATTCTTCAATGTGTGAAGCTTATTAACCCTATGACACCAGAACAATCATCGCAGGGAGAGGTGTTGAAGAAATATTGTGAGTCTTGCCAGACGTAGCAGGAGGGAGAATCATACAACAGTCTGTTCAAGGTAGAAACCAGATGCAACATATTCCCACCTAAATACAGAGAAAGAAAGTGCAAAGATTCACAGCTTGACTTTCTTAAATTGCAAAATAGATCCAAGAATATTTTATCTACATGGATTTGTGGTGAATTAACTTTTATATTTTTAAGACACTGTATTTATTTAAGTTAAAACGACTATTCTCCACCACTGGTGGGAATGTAGGCTCATAAACCTCTGTGGAGATCAGTGTGGAGAACCCTCAAAAAACTAGGATTGGAGGTCCCACTTGCCCTGGCCATCACTCTACTAGACATACACCCAAAGGAATTAAAAGAGTCATTTCACAATGACATATGAGCACCCATGTTTACAGTAGCTCAGTTTGTGATTGCTAAGTCTTGGAAACAACCCAAATGTCCATCAACTGGAGACTGGATAAAGAAGATGTGGTTCTTTTATAGAATGGAGTATTACTCTACCATTAAAAACAATAAGATTGAGTCACTCATACTCAAATGGATGTACCTTGAGGATGTCCTCATAAGCGAAATAAACAGGTCACAGATGTGTAAATATTGTATTGTTTCTCTGGTATGAGAAAATGAAGTTGTAAATGAGTGGTAGTATGTATAGTTGATATTGTGAAGTAGAAAATATTTAAAAGGAAAGAGAGTGTAAGGTAAAATAACGAGGGGAAAATGAAGGTGGTAATAATAAAGAAAAAAGAAAACGAAGATTGTTTATACGGAGGGTGTGGGGTTGCAGGGCGGAGGGAAAAAGGAAACAATGAGAATCAAGTCATGTCATATTCTGGTACAAACTCTCAGTGTTGAATGCGATGATGATGTGTAGTCATAATGTACCAATAAAGATAAAAATTAATTTAAATATTAAAAAATAAAATGACTATTAAAGTGAGTGTGACCCTTCATGAGATTAAGCAAAGCATTTTTTCTCACATGTATTAAATATCCAAGTACATTTCTTAGAGAACTATTAGAAATATGGCACTGCTTTACCTTGAAGTGATTTAAAGTGAGACCTTCGCTTTTGACTGCAGAACTGAGACGAGTTTACCAGTGCTGTTGGAAATTATATGTTCAAACAAAGAGCATCCTGAGCCACCTCGCTTATTTTTAAACATGCACAACAGCAATGAGATGAACCCAGGCAGAGTGGAGCCTGCTGTATTGTGAGAGAGCCTAAGGCTATCTCCAAGTCTAACTGGGTCGACCAACACCCTCCACCTTTCCTTCTATTTTTTTTTTTTTTACTCTATGAGGATACTTTTAGTAATCATTATAATATATCTCACGATAATAAATTAATTACATTTCAACTTAGAAATAAATATACTTTCTAACCATTGTGTACATTGAAAGCAAATGCAAAAAGCTATATCAAAGGGGCAATTATTCACATAATGACTTTTTAATAATTAGAACATGAAGTATACATAAAACCAAATTTACCTGTGAGTATGAAAGCAATTAACACATGTGCAGTATGAACAGGTCCATCAGTGGATAGGTCAGATTGATTGCTATGGGAGTAGAGAAAAAAACTTGAAGGAAATTCAAGTGAAGCCAGCTTACCTGGCTGCAGAACAAATATCAATCAAGCTAAATTGATTGCCAGGGAATAAGAGCCTTAACAAGGCAATCAAGGAAACACCGATCCTGTGCAACACAAAATATCCCATATTAGAGAAAGCTGATCAAGCAAATTGGGGAATGACTTGAGCTATAACAAAACATGAGCCAACCCTGTCACCTGAGTATTCACTAGGAAATCAAACTGAAGTTTGCTTTGTGATTTCAAAAGAAAGATGGAGAAAAAGCCAAGAAAATCACTCATTTATGCTGCCTGCCACGTTTCTGCCTTCCCAATGTTTATTGAAGCATATCAAGCACATCTTAATACCTGCCCTTCCATCACTGTCCTTTCCATCATCTTTGGAAAGCAATTAGCAACGTGAATGTAATCGGTCTTAAGAATCATCCGCCCGTTAACATTCTTGTGTAGAGGAGGGTGGTGCTTTTGCACCACATGAGCTTGTTGCACATGAGGGTCATCTTCTCAACCAAGAGAGAATGCTATCGCTGAAGACCACACAAAGGGAGCAGCTGGGCTGGAGCTCACGGACTTCCTGGGAAGGCCCTGTGCAGCTCTGCAAACATCACCTACGATCGGCTTAGCCGTGTACTAGTTTCAAATAGTAACTTCCTAAACATGAATTTTCCACATTCACAGTAGTATGTATTTCAATAAATATTTTAGATAGTGCCAGGATTTTGCCCTTGCCCTTGCCTATTACCATCATTTTCAGACAAGTGCACTGAAGCATTCAGAGAGAAGCCAGATTGTATGTTATCAAACAGAAAGAGGGTAGGCACAGTAGACAAGATCCCTGCTTGCAAATCAGTGTCATCTTCACCCAACCAAGCTGCCTTGAATTAATGGTAAGGAAACCCTTAAATAGGATCAAGTGACATCCTTGTGAGTGACAATGTTCCCCTCTACTCAAAAGTCTCCCCTAAAGTCAGGTGGGGTATGAGCTTCGAAAGTGCATCAGCATTTAAAAAAAAAAAAACATAAAAGCAAAACATCAAAATCACCCTAAGATTTCTTGAAATCTCACAAATATTCCTTGAACATGATGGATGAATTACATGAGCAAGGGCAGAAGCGGTTTAACTGTGTTTAAAACACATTCTCAACATTCCTTCATAATGAAAGATGTACTTGCCAAGTTGGATGTTATTGTTTCCAGCCATCTGTGAAAGAAAGGCTGTGGTATATATTTTTTCAATCTACAACATAAAAACATCAATTATTTTTCTTGAAACAACTATAAATTCATTAAAACACAGGACTGAACAACTAAAGAAAAATCTAACACATACACCCATTGTATTTTAACTATAGAAAGAGCCATTAAAATAAGACTTATGGGCTGTATCTTAAAGATCTCAGAACAACGTCATCACATCAATTTTAGAGATTTTGGAGATGATAAATATAAATCGCCTGGTAAACTGTAATTACTTTAGCATGGGAGACCAAATGCTTTGTATATCTTTTGTGCTATCCCAACCCTAGGAGAGCTCTCAGTAAATGTTATTGATTGACTGAGTAAAGTATCTCAGCAAGAACACTTATGCCCATACTGTTAATTCCAAGTGAGTCTTCTTTTACACATAACCACAGACAACTGAGTCAAGTAGTCAATATGGTTTATTTTGAAAATTAAGGTTCAATCAGTTCTCTGTAAAAACTGATTTTTCTTAGTGAAAGGATTAAATCAGTTAGCATGGATTTACTTGCTAGATGATTAAAAATTTACCTTCTAGTAAATACAAGGATTTGGCAGGAGAGACTTGGAGGTTCAAATTCAGGGGCTTGAATCAGATTTCATGGTGAAGCCATACATCCTCGGTTTAAATTCCATCTCTGTTACTTCCAAAGTTAGTAAAGGCCTTATATGGTGGGTCTAGTTAATGAGTCTATCTGGGCTTCATACATATAACATGGGTACAATTCTACACAGCACCTTATGTATGAGATTATTTTCAGTACTGAATGAGCTCTGTCATGAAGCTATAATCTTGTTAGCTTCTGTTTTATTCTTCTTAGTAGTAACAGAAGTGAGTAACTGCCATATTGGAATTTACAGCAATTGATTTTCATCTTGCATATTCATATTTTAAAAGATTATAGGCACACTGTTGTGCACTGAAAAACTTTCACTTATGACAGTATATTTAAATATATTTACATTCAGAACTCACATTTAAAATAGAACAATAGAAAATTACTTTTTATCTAATAAATGTATATTTCTAAAAATTTAGCTCTTGAGAAAAACTAATAACTCTCCCAAAATGTTTCTTTAATGCAATTTATTTGGGAAAGAAAAAATACATTTTACATTGACTGATTTCCCCTCTTCCCTGCTCTTACAAAATGAGTTATGTGCTGGTGCACCCAGGAGTCCTTTCCTCAGCTAATTTACCAGCTATTATGTTATTGAATCTGCATCATTAAATTGGAAAGTGAGCTAGAATGAGAAAAGGGAGCTGCGGTTCTGTGGCATTAATCTGAATGCTTTGTGAAGGCATCAGAAAAGTGAGCAGCTAAATAATCTCATCAAAATAGATGCAGATGACACAATTATGGAACGCTTATTTTCAGGAAACAGTAACTTACAATTACGTCTAAAATTGTTTCTCAAAGCCATCTATCTCACTCTACCTTAAAGAAATCAAAAAAGAAAAACTGCATTTAATGTATGAGGGATAGAACTTTATTGAAAAGCCTATCGGATCTCTCAAATTAAGGGAAAAGAAGTTCTTAGACCTATTTTATTTTTTTTAAAAAGGATCAATGTAAAAATATCTGTTCAATCAGGATTAAGGTAAAAGAACCAGGTTGTACGCATAGTTTTTTTTTTTTTTTTTTCCTATTTTTACTTTCCCCACTTGAGCGCCTTTGTCAGATTAGCTAAATGACCCCATCTGGTCATACTTTGTAAAAGGCCTCCTCCAGAACTGCAGAAAGCGAACAGGCTCAAAATGAGTTATTTCAGGGCTTGTTATCATATGCAGCCAACGTTACTCAGGAGAGATGGCAAAAGCTCACCAGGATGAAACAACTCTGTATACTCATCGATCATTCCATCAACAGCAGGCACAGTACGTGCAGTCCAAGTCTGAATCGTTGAAAATGCAAACTCAATTCAGAAAGTCTGTATGAGCACCAGTTTACTCTAGGCCTAAAAATTATCTCCAGACTAAATCTAATCCAAAAGAGATTTCCACCTTGTCCCTCCCCCTCTCTAGTCTGTATGACCTAAGCTTAAAGTGAGGCATGCTGGGAAACACTTGTAAAATGAGCCACCCAGGAGTCTGAATCAAGACAATGGGAAGTTTGAGGCCAGCTTGGGTAACTCAGTGAGATCTTGTCAAAATTTTTCTGTAGAGTGATTCTCTAAGAAACCCAAGGCCTGGAGTTCAGTGTCCAGTGCTGGGGCAAAGGAGACAAAATAAATGCCTAGTTGAGGGTACACGGAGAAAGACATTCCAATACAACTGCAAAACCTCCTAGGCAAAAACCACAAATAAGGACAACAGAGCAAATAATGGCTTTGATATTTCTAATTTGCAGGCTTGAGTTACACTGATATGGACACTTTATGGAGTAAGGAACAAACAACTTGATTTTAGATTAATAAGCAAAATTAATGCAGTAGGTTATATGTGCTTATTTATTTCATTTTAGACTGAAATGCTAACTTTGAGATATGAAAAAAAACTGTTGAGCTGCAATTGTAATAAATTATCAAATGGTCATTCATGCATGAAATTTCTTTCTGTTCTTTTGAAGAAAAAAGTCCATTAATTCAATGTGATTTTACTTTTTAGGTACCAGAAGGTTAGTCCAGACAATGCCTGAAGATGTCAGAAGCAACATGAAAAAGTGAAGTAAAAACAGAGTACTTGAACAATATATTAAAAATAGAGTGTCATAGACTTCTAATGTTTCCCATTAAACTTCTGATATTTGAATAATCTTACAGAAGAGTCATTAAACTGGTATCTCTATTTCTGTTTGCCTTGGATACAGACCTATTCCACTGAATAGTTTTGCTCCACAAATCACCTGATGACACAGTTCGTCTATTTTCCACTGTACATTACTACACTTAATAGGGATGATCTAAAGTACAAATGCAATCAGTTGAAATGTCTGTCTAAAGCCACACAGATTACAAGGGGATTTTTCTCCATTTTCTGCCAACACCTAGCACAAGCCTGGTAAAAAGTTAATGCTTGAAAATAGGTTTCCAATGGACATTTTGATTTAAATTTCTTTTGGAAAATTTAATGACATAAAATGAAAAAGCCTCCACTTTGAATAATCTTTAATTTCATATCCTTGCTTAAAGTTAGTAAAATCCAAAAGAAATAAAATATGCATATTTTCATTTCCATTTAAATATGTTTTTAAGATTTTAACAAAATTAGACTCCCTCAAGTTTGAAGACTCAATGCAAAACTGGCCGTGTGAACTTAACAGACACTTCTCTGATGAAGTAGAAACAGCAAATAAACATATGAAAAAATGTCCACCCTCAAGGGTCATTCGAAAGACACAAATGAAAACAACACTGAGATTCCATCTCACCCTAGAAAGACTGGCTGCTATCAGGAAACCAACCATAACAAATGCTGTCAGGACAGGAGAAAAGAATCCTTCTCCCCTGTTGGTGGGAGTATAGGCTGGTGCAAACACTGTGGAGATCAGTGTGGCAATTCCTCAGAAAAATAAAACTGGAGGTTGTACTGACCCAGCTATTCCCTTTGGTATCTTCCTGAAAGAATGAGAAGCTTCATACCACAGCAATATATGCACACTCATGTTTACAAACATCAGCACAGTTGGTAAGAGCTAAATCCTGGAAACAGCCCCAATGCCCATCAATCAAAGAATATGTAAAGAAGATACGGTCTTATTTATACAATGGTGTACTATTCAGCCATGAAGAAGGATAAACTTGAGCCATATCTTGGAAAATCGATGGACCTTGAGATCATATTCTTAAGTGAAATAAACTGAACACACTGGTATAAATACTGTATTATTTCTATGGTATGAGACAGTGAAGTACAAGTAAGGACTAAAATGTATACCAGATATTATGAAAAAGGGGGAAAATGCTCAAATGAGGTGCACTGAAGAGAAAGTAAAGGGAGAAAAGAGAAGAAATGAGAAAAGGAAGAAAAAGTGGAAGCAAAGCTTTTGTAAATAAAGCAGGGATGAGGGGTCAAAGGGAGAGGAAAGGAGAGAAAAAAGGAAGCAATTCGGATCTATCATATCCAGGTGCAAATTCCCTAGGATGAGTGTGATTATTGTTTATAACTAAAATGCACAAATAAACTTAATTTTTAAAAAGATACCTGAGTAGTTCATTGTGTGCCATGATCGCTCAGTTTTTACCTTTCTCAACATTTTGTACCCAGAAATTACTAGGGCTTATCAGCGCTGCTGATTAGTGGGTTCTTTCTGGCAGACTTGTTCAGTGCACAGAATGTTTTCAAGTTGTCTGCACACGTACTACCGTTGGGTCGTATCATGGATCATTTTGCTCCTGCTTTTATTACCAAACCCTGATTTAAATGCCCATTTGTGGCTCTCATTTATAAAGGCTTTTAAAAGCACTGTTCTCTGCGTGAGAAGTGTAGTTTGCACACTCGTGGTGCCTGAGTGCACACAAACACGCTATCTGTAACATACAAATGACTCTGTGTCTTTAACAGGGAGCATGGATGGCAGATCCAGCCTAACAAATTTTCAGCTGTGCAATACAGCGTTCATTTGTCAGCAATGAAAAAAAAAAGCATGGACAGTTGACCACAGGTCACCTCAAACTCCACATTCATTTTTTTGTTTCACTTATTCCATTTATGCAGCAAGTATTTATGGAATACTTGCTAAGAGCCAGGCCTGCACGAGGTCACAGAAACGCAGCAGAGAACAAAGAAAGCACTCCTAGAATTTACACCCTGTGAAGACAGACAGAAAAATATTATACAACATCGGGGAGTGATAATTTCTTTTTTTTAAAAAAAAATAACAAAACAGAACAAGGAGGTTTTCTATTTTGCTCTGCTCACCGAGGATGACCTCAGGAAAAAGACCCAAAGCACTCCGAGAGGACACAGGGAAAGTGAATGGCAGAGAGCTGGGACAGCTGGGCAGAAAGGGACCTGTCTATGTCCCAAGAACTCCGTGAGCTGCTGTAGGTGGCAGAGAGTGAAGGGAGGGCCAGGAAAGGGGCGGCAGCCAAGACAGGTCAGCCTCGTGCAGAAGCGTGCACGTGTGCACCTAGGCTCCGGGACGGAAGGCCTGGGGGGGGCAGACCTGGGCGGCGTTTCCAGGGCCAGGCTGCTGCCCAGGGAGAGGCACAGCAGGACAGCCCACGCGCTGGGCCGAGCACCTCGAAGGCACATTGTCTCCTACGCCCTCGTCACGGGAGCCTCCTTCTCCATGTTTTCATTAGTGCACGTTGGTTACACAAGTGGCAGGTTTCACTGTGGCAGATCTGTGGATGCACATGACACACGTTCCTCATCCCCTCTACCCCTGGCCTGTCACCCGCATAGTCCCACGTCGTGTGTGCCGTACCACAGTAGAAGGGACACGGACTGGAACGAGAGGGAAGAAGGGGGTGACCTTTTCCCATATTAAATCCCTTTGTGATATGCTATACTAATTATATTCCCCCCGCTTTACAGTGCAAATGACATATATTAGTTGTAGGTATATTTCACTTCTTGTGGATCAACTACTCAAAAATGTGCTACCTGCAAGGCCCAACACTCGTCTCTACCCTGTATCAGTTTCTTAACTATATCTTCTCACACTGGCTTCTGTCTTCTGTTCTTGAGTCTGCCTTTCAGGACGGCATTCATTTCCTTACTCTAGGAACAAGTGTTTGATAGGACATAAAATATGTTCCTGAAG
>PVIR01041773.1:0-12577 GCA_004026965.1 Petromus typicus | reverse complement strand
AAAACCTCTGTGGGGAATTGTTGCCACAGCTGGGTAGAATGCATCAACTATTAAATAACAACACTTCGTGAGGCAGCCGAGCATAGAGCGTGGTGTCCCAGTGAAGCTGTAGAAAAATCTAAATAGAGAGAATGCAGAACCGCGGTAGGAATTTGACTAGGCTAATAATATTTCATGGGTATATAAACCTGTAATTTAGATCTAGATTTCTGCCCTCTGTTACCCTCTCTCCTTGGTTTTCTCATGTACTTTCCAACAAGGAAAATAAGGTTGTCATAAGCCTTCCACTTTGGTTGATGAATTCATTGCAAGCAAGCGAGGCTTTCACTGCAGACCGCAAGCAGGAGTCAACGGGGCTCAGTGCAACTGGGGGATTTGGTGCAGTTGATCCGCAGCTGCTGGGGTGGCTGGCAGTCTCCTGAGGCTCCTGTGCCCCTCTTCCGGGAATTTTAATTTTTCAAATGGAAACACACTACCAAGTTCCAGCTTTGACCAGTCTTCAGTGAGGTCAGAGTAACACAGGTGGGTGAGCTAACCCAGGCAAGGGTAGCTTTGCTGACACTGAATGCCATTGCCCAGATGGAGATGACTGTCTACAAGTGTTGAAAGGGACACGTGTGTGCCTCCCTTTTATGCAGTGTTTTTGGAGGCAATGTACTGCAGATACTGACATTAAATTGTAACTTTTCTCACTTAGCTAAAGCCACATTGGAATTGCAGCAATCAATGACAAATCCTTTTTAAAAATGTCTCAATTTTTTAGAAAATTCTTTAACTGACTTTGTTAGCTATAGTTATCCAGTGAGGTACAAAACACATTATCTTGTCAGGCAGTATATATGTTTTGTTAGTTCTTATTCTTACTGTTATGAAATACTCTTGTGCCTTACAAAACTGGCCCCTCCATTAATTTGTGACCATGTTTGGGAGACAGAATTCAGTGCTCATAAGCTGGGGTAGTCACCGGTCACCTGGTCTCTGCTGGGCACTGTCCTCCTGTACTTACCTTTATAGGACATTTCTGCATCTACCTGACACTGCCACTCATGTCACATCTAGTTGGTGTAACAGAGGCCAAGTTGTCAAGGCCCCCACATCTCTTCTGAGCTGTCAGTGGACCCAACCATGCTATTTTAGGTCAAGGAATGGGGATGATGCTATTCTCTACCAGCCAAGTGCCAAGACAGCGTTGTTCTATGTTTCAAAACTAAAAACATTTAAAAATATAATATCTTCAGTTTTAATTTGAAGCCTATTTTCTCCCAGGGAATAAGGATTTATAAGGGTTGTGAGAAATAGCCAAGGGTCAGACAACCTGCTCTTTCCCTCTGGCCAGTGACCACTCACCTGCCAGCCGTCTTGAGGATCAATTTGCTCCCAGAGTCCTCTCCGTCTGTCTCACAGGTACAGATGGACTCTTGGCATGAATGCATCTTCAGAGTGCAGACACATTCCCATCTGAAGCCTGGCAATAAATTCTGTTTCTATGTAAGCTGGGATCTCCTCATTACACATGAAGTGGAATTAGAAACCACTCAGCCCTCTCAGGCTCAGACCTAGGTAGGAAAAGGGGCCAGCCAAACTGGAGGGATGGCACCAGTGTGGGATGAACTGTATCCTTCAGATGCCGAAGTCCTGACCACAGTGCACTAGACAGTGACCGTACCTGCAGCGATGGACTTTACTGGGATCGTGACAGTGAGGTTGTTAGGCTGGGTCCTATTTGGTGGGCTCTTGTAAGAAGAGGAACCCAGAAGTGCTCATGAGAGATGATGACATGCAGAGACATAATGAGAAGACAGCAGCTCTTGGCTCAGGACGGAGCCTGGGAACCTTGCAGCCCATAGAAGGCATCAACCCTGTTGCCACTTTGATCTCAAACTTCCAGCAATGAGAACTATGAGATAAAATACTTCTGTTGTTTAAGTCATTTTGTCTGTGGTACTAAAAAAATATATGTCCCCAGAAAAGTTTGTCCCCATGGTGGTGGAGAAAGCCCTGAGAGGCTGGCCTGAGGGGTCAGGGCAGTCTGCCGGCAGTATGTGTGACAGCTGAAAAGTGTGGCAGATTGGAGCGGGGCCAGCATCAGGGGGGCTAGCGTGAGGGACAGGTGGTGCTTCTGCAGGGAGGTGGAGGATGGGGGGGATCTGCGCCATGGTAGGATGCTCCGCACGGGAAGGCATGCATCAATGTCAGAAGTCTGTCAGGCTGAGTGATGAGAAAGACAGCCAGGCTGTGGTTAGAAACTGAGTCTGAGACTGATTAGCCAGGTAGGAGCAAGGCTGGGGCTCAGGGCTTTCGAATGGGGAGGAACATAGCTATGTGGTCATTGGAGGAAGGTCATGGCTGGTCACTAGATCTTCTCATAAAGAAGATTGACCAAACCAAGGTCATCTTTCGTTTGAAACACTTGTATTTCTAACCTAAGAAAGGCCTGAGGGGGGACATGGGGAATCTAGTGTCTAAAGCAAGACTCAACCTATAAGAAATAATGTCAGATGGCTTCAGCAGTGAGGAGTAGTGGCCCAGAGAGACAGGTAGGTCATTACCTGACAATACAGTTCTGCTGAGTGAACAAGAGGGTACAGCTTCCGCTGGAGCCATTTGTTTGGTTTGTGTATTAATTTCCAAGGCGCCATTCTGGGATCTTTCCCAGAAATGTCATCCATGACTCCTGGGAGGAATTTTTCCATGCAGGTGTCCCTGGTTTGTTGCTTTTAGAGGGAGCTGCTGAAAGCAACAGGACTTATGTTTTATGTACCAGGTCTCCCAGGTAGAAGCAAAAATGCCCAGTATATGAGAGATGGTAGAAAATGTAACTAGGGTTTCAGTTTAGTTATGGCTGGGAATGAGAAAAAAAATGAAGCACTTGCACCCTTGGGTTGTGAATGTAACTGGAGTTACTACCAACGAACACGACTTAGATTTCCCAGGCCTAATACTCTAGAACAATGCTTTTCTTTCTTTCTTTTTTTTTTGAGACAGGGTCTCGCTTTGTAGTTCAGGCTGGCCCTGAGCTCTGCCTCAAACTCACATCACAGCAATCTTTCTGCCTCTGCTTCCATAGTGCTGGGATTACAGGCATGAGCCACCATGCCTGGCACTGTGGTATGTGGTACTGATTGCTGCTGAGGTCAGTCTCCATGCCCAGTATTGTTATGTGGTTACCAGAGATCGGAACCGGGCCCTTGCGCTTACAAGACAGGCGCCAGAACCACTGAGCTATATCCCCGGCCCCTAGAACAACACTTTTCAAACATTTTATAGTTGCATAATATTTTGTTCACATGATTCTTAGCAAGAACTTGTGATATAAAAACTGAAGGAAGATGAGCAGCTTTTGCAGTTGTAGGGCAGGAAGATCACATTTGACTCGGCCTTATTTGGTGGGATGCAGTTTGAATACCATACATTTTGTGATTCACTCAAAAAGAGGAGTGTGGTAGTCAGCTTTCTGTTACTGTAATAAATACCCCAAAATGAATAAGTTTAAAAAGCAGAAAGGCTTGTTTAGGCTCACAATTTTGGAAGTTTCAGTTCTTTTGCTTTTGGATCTATGAGAGCAATATATGGTAGAGGCAACTGCCCACCCTTGGCAGCCAGGAAGCAAACAGGAAGACCTGAGAGTCCCATACTTCCTCTCAAGGACAACCCTCAAAGACTTAACTTCTTTCCATTAGGCTCCACCTCTTGAAGTTTATGTACCACTCAGGAGTGCTGAATTGATGACCACACCTGAGCTTTTGAGATGCAAACTACATCACCTAGCTTGTTCATTAATTGACCAAACAAATGGTACAAATATGGAAAAATCTAGGAGATGTGAAGATTTTTGAAATGTGGAACTTACCATTTTTAAAGGACACAAAGGTCATCTAAGTGGTTGTTCCAATTATTTCATAGTTTTTAAAGTGTCAGTGCTTTAAAAAGCATCAAATCATGGTAGTCATTTAGTTTGCTTACCAGCCGCAGATTGGGTGGAGTTTGTGGGGATAGCTGTCTCTGATCTAGCACTGAGAGGTGGGGTGGTTCACCTTGGGCTGAATGTGAGGAGACTGGAAAGTACTGGATGTGTTTAGGAAATGATGCTTCTGGTGTAAGAGTTTGACATTTGCACAAGGGAAGTGTGGAAGATAAGGTGGGAGCAATAATGAGCCCCAGTTGAAATCTTCTATCTTCAGACATTCTTCATTCTGAGCCCACATCTGAGTCTCCTTCATCTGCTGCCTCTCCAGCAAATCCTTTCCACCTGCACCCCAGACCATCTTCCTCTTTTTTCTGCTCTCCTGGCACAGCGCTCATAGATCTGCAGTAACTTAGCTTATGTTCTGATTGTGCAGTTTTTGTTGACTATAAATGCTCTGAAGAGGATCCCAGGGTCTACATGACCTGTTTTTTTTCTCCAGGTTCTGTGCATGCAGTAGGCAAAACTTAAATATTTTTTAAGCAAGAATGCTCATAAACAGTGGCTTTTTCTCTTTAGTGATCAACTGTGGAAGACGTGGTGTTTCTCTTGTGTACAGATGATTATATTTCTCCCTTGTATGTTGCTGAAGTGCTGAATAGACTGGTTCACAGAAATATCTCTGCATTTTAAAGCTCTGGTGTACAATCCTTAACATCCCTCATATCTTATTTGAGAATAAAGATTTCTGTGCTTACAAAGATGTAAAGTGCTGAAATGACATCTACTGCTTCTTTGAAAGGAAGTCTCACCTGCACTGGAGGACGCTGGACACGTGTGGTGATTCTCCTCGCTGCCTTTGTCCCGCGACAGTCGGCTGCACCATTTTGGAGGCATTCCATTTCCCGCTGAAATCGTTGAGTGAAGACTTTTGCCTTCTCCAGTGCTTTCCTTTTAGACTCTCAAAGGCTTACCTGCTGGTGTAGAAAAGGTTTCCAAGAGAAGCTGCTGTTCCCTTTCGGGTAAGAAATCTACAGGCAGCTGGAAAAAAACAAGCAAGACGTGGTCTGGAGAGTCTGTGGACCAGCCTGGGTTCCGGGCCATTGCCAGCCGCCAGCAGGATCCTGGACAAGAACAAAGAGAAGCAGATATAATATGTGACAGGGACTAAGGCTACCTGGGGTCCTTTGTGGTTTAGAGGCTCAGAGTAAAAGAAGTGTTAGTGATTTATGTAAGTTACCAGATAATGCCATAACTCAAAGAATCTCTGGAAGGAATGTAGGAAATCACTTTAAAGACAAATAAAAAGGTCTGAGTCAGGTTGTTAGCGGAGGGATGGTAAAGTTCCCAAACATTTTGAAGGAAAAGATAAAGTGCATCAAGAACTGTAAAGACATAGGCAATTAAGAAACACGAGGACACAATGCCTGAAAAACTTTGTTTTGATATTCTCACATCTGATAGAAAAATTGGGAATGGTTTCTGGGAACAAAAAGGGGATAATAGAAGTGGGATAAGTGATGTGTTCTTAATCTTTATTCTCTTGGCTTGTATACTTGGGGATGCACAAAAATGGAATTTAAGTGAAAATAGTGCATCAAGTATATAACACATTAAGCTCTACTTTTTGGCATAAAGAAGTCACTTTTTTTGCCAGGTGATGCCCACCACTAGATCACAGGAAGGACAGCCCTCTGCTCATTACAAAGAACACAATAAAACCACTTCCTAATGCTGGTGGGGGCTCACACCTGTAATCCCCATACTCTGGAAGCAGAGGCAGCAGGATTGCTGTGAGTTCGAGGCTCACCTGGTCTACATAGTGAGCTCAGGGCCAGCCTGACCTACAAAGTTAGACTCTGTCTCAAATAAAAACAAACAAACAAAGCAAAAAAACCCCCAAAATAATCACATTCTGAGAGTGGAAAAGCCCCTGCAGTGTGCCCAGGCTGTTAGTGTGCTGCCCTTGCCTTGCCCGGAAGTGTGACCTGTTGGGCAGAACTGTGTATAAGGAGCTCACCACCACAACATGTGCCACCCTGGGCATTTTTGCTTCCTTCTCTACTCTTGATATCTCTCCTGTCCTCCCCTCAAATGTGGATGGGAGAGCAGGGACCTCACCTGTAATGTTTGCTGCTGAATCTCTTATTTGTAAAGGCACAAGGAGAGCTTCAGAAGGAGCGGCTGCATGCATGGTTGTGTCTCCTTCACTTAGTGCTGGTCTTTCCATAGCTTTTGGATAAAACATTTTCCCGCTTGATGGACATGCTTTCCAGAAATTAGACCTCAGTTTAGAAATGTAGCAAATGCTGGAGAAGAAGGAGCAGGGGAGGTCCAGTTGTGAGTGTGAGAAGAAGCTCACACAGCAGAGGACATGTAGCTGGTGGGAGCAATACTGTGAGTTATGCTATCGTTAGCATACTACTGCTGAGTAGCACACTCAGCTGTTGTGAGTATGCTAACTCACAGCTGTGAGTTATGCTATTGTTGGAAGAGTGACAGAAGAATTGTGGACATGACTCACTGAGTGATACTGCTCACCTTCAGAGGAATGTTTCTTATGTATGCTCATCTAAAGCCCTTGGGAGGAAAGCTGGGGACAAAGAAGGCTTCAGTTCCAATAGACACGGGAGACCTGGTCACAGGGTGGTCAGGAGAGGTAGTGGCGGAGCTTCCATCAGAACCAGGCCCTTTTTCCTCTGTAAGTCAGGACCCTTGTCCCTAATTGTGGGAGATGCCAGAGGCTGACATCCTTTCCTAGTAGGCGACAGCCTTGTGTCTATAACACAGTGAGATTTTGAAAGAATAGCTGCATGGGAGAGGGGAGGATATTTTAGCTATATGATGACAGTTAATAGCCACCAAGGAGAATAACGAAAGGCTTAAAGGAAATGCCAAGCTGAGCTCAGTTAGACAAGTGAGTAGGGACCTCTGCTGAGTAAGAACCAGTGTCTAGTTTTTTATTTTTCTTCAAAAATGTGTCCAAAGAGCTGAACCCCTGGGAGGCATGAGATCATTTGGTTTGTTGTCATATAAGGCCATTTCCCTTCCAAACATGAAATACACAGGCAAGGTGTATGCTTACATTTCTCTTCGAACACTGTGGGGATCTGAGAATGAGACCGAGGTCTAGTCCAGCTTGATCGTGTTTGACAGAGGAGTCGTCTCTTCTGTTCCACGCTGTGACTGTGTGTGGGGCAAGCAGCAGTGTGGACCATACTCAGGCAAGAGCCTGCTCGAGGAAGGTGTTATATATATGTCTGAGAACGTATCCTGTCCATGTATGGCGATGCCAGGGTTATCTCTGTAAACTGCAGGGCATGGGGTTCAGAAGAGTGAAGTGTTCAGCCTCAACCACACCTCCAGACAGTGTGGGTGGAGGTGACCACTCTTTGCTACCACTAGTGGCCTAGATGGGTTCTTAGCAGGAACCAAGATAGTTCATTCTCTTGAGGAAATTGAGCACAGCAGTAGTATGCTAACAAGTTGGAGTCTTAGTTTTTAAAACTATGTGATATTTTAACTTATTAACATAAAGATTTCAGTTAAGATGAAGCCTTTCAAATTACTGTTGATTTGCATGGTTCCTTCTTTTATTTTTGGCCGTGTCCTCATATGAAATATTGCTAGGGCATCTTCTGCTCCACACTTTAATTAATCTTTCTATTCTGTTTATCTGTTAGAGAGCAGAGATTCTCAATTGCTTTAAAAAGAAGCCACATTAAATGCCAGAGTAGGGCAGGAGAATCCGGGATGGGGTTATTTAGAATGTTAAAACCCTATAACTTCTTAGGCTCAAATGTGTTTTGAAGATGAATTGTGGGTTTGCCTGTGTGCCAAGGTCCGTCCTCAGCTGCCCACGGATAATTAAAGTCCACAGACAATAGCGGCGCCCTTCCCCCACGCGGTAGCTGCTATTCCCTCCCCTCACCCGCCCTTCACCAACTTAGAAGAGGAAACCAAGTGACAGGGCTCACATTTTCTAATTGTAAGAAAATGGACAAAAAGATAAGTCATAGGAGAAAGATAATAAAGGGGAGTATGATAGGGGATAAAGTGAACGCCTTTGTCTAGTCCATTAGACAAGATCGTGTTCCTTCTCAGGGTCCTGCAGGTCCTCTGCTTTCCTCTGCAAATGCTTATTCCGGTGAGAACTGCTCTCTCTGTGTGTGGGCTGCATTCAAACTCAAATATCGCTCCCTCTTTGGTATTCTCCAGGCCCTGCTAGAGGCCTTCAAAGTTTGGACCCTTTGTGGAATCTGAGGAATCAATCTACCTTCTCCTTGGTGTCTGCTGAGACAACCTCTCTGCTGCTCTTTTCTCTGGGAGAAAAGATAAACGAAAATTCCATTATTCAACCCATGCTATTGTGGTGGCAGCTTCCTTTGAGCCTCTTGGCAAAACCCTGCGTGCTTTAGAACTGTACATCATATTGGATCCATTGAGAGCCATTATTTATCTGACAGGATATTTATAAAAGCCGGCGTTAGCTGAAGCTCCAAGTCAATATGTTTCTCTCTGGCTGACACACATCACACCAACAGGCTTGAAATATTTAAATACAATAGTCCCTTCAAGAAATCATTAATTTTTCTATCACTGCTAGAAGTGATAATTTGATGGAAATGGATTTCTCTGGAATAGCTGAGCTGACTGCAGTGGATATTGTACAGTCTCTGGGCTTCAGAGAAGTTGGTGTAGGACACAGTGAGGGTCTGTGGAGGACCAGAACCTGGGCCCCAGGGGGCCGTGGCTTTGCAATGGCCTGCTCAGCCCCCAGGGCCACCCCACCCACTCCAGTCAGGGGCTGTTTAAATATCAAGGAGAGGAAGTGAACAGAGGACCGACCACCTCATTACCAGCCCTGTGCTGGTCTCTCTGTCCCCGGCACCTCCCTCCTGCTTCTCTTTCTCCGCCCTCTCCTTTGCCCTCCTCTCTCTTTCATACCCCTCTTCATTTTTCTCTGCCTCTTCCTTTGGCTTCAACTGTTGCTCTTTGATCTTCGTCTTCCCTTACTTACGGTCCCTGCTGTGTGTGGCTGTCTTGGAATAGAGGACAGTGTAAGTGTCTCATTTGGGTCTCTGCCCCTGGAAAGGGAGGGGTCCTCCCACAGCTGGCTGCTGGTTCTGTCTTCCCCCAGGGTCCTGCATACATAATTAATGCAGAAAGTCCCTGTGACCCTTCAAAACACAAGGCAGGAAGTCAAGATGGGAGACTTCCCCGACCCCTGAAGGACTTGGATCGTGTCTGAACATACTGTACCGTATGTTCCCGGGCAAGCTCTCTGAGCAGAGGTAAGAGGGCTGCACCTGTGCAGGCACAGAGCCGGCCTCAACACCTTTACAAAAGCAGCTGTGTGGCCCTTCTGTACCAGAAATTACTCATCTACTCTGAAGGTGAGGCGAAAAGTAAGAGGGAAGACATGTGTTTGTGTGTCTTTCTGAATGGCAAAGTTTGGTGGGGCCAGGAGAAGAGAAGGCAGAATATTTGGTGTCACGTTGAGCTATACATTGGTAATCTCCCTAGTCAAATTTGTGGTTAAGAAAGAAATTCTGAGCTTACTGGGGCCATGGCCGTGACGGTGTGGAGTATTGTCTTGTGATGCTGTCCACCCACTCACTCTTGACACGTGCATGGACCCCAGCCCCATTATCCAAAACCAGACATCTCCTATCCTACCTTCTTATCTTTTCTTCTGAGTCAGTGTCAGCTATAGTTATGAGTGAGTCCAGATGGCTTTGATTATGGGAAGGGAATTTACAACAATGGGAAGGAGTGGTTTTACAACATGCTTGGAGTTTTTATTTTTTATTTTTTGTTTTTGTTTTCAGTTTTTTGAGACAGAGTCTTGCTTTGTAGTCCAGGCTGGCCCTCAACATACTAAGTAGCCTAGGGGAGCTTCAAACTCACAGCAATCCTCCTGCCTCTGCCTCCTGAGTGCTGGGACTACAGGCATGAGACACTATACCTGGCATTGTGGTGTGTTGTACTGGGGATCAAACTCAGGATCTTGCATTTGCCAGGAAGATGCTGGAACCATTGAGCTAAATCCCTGGCTCAACATGTTTGAAATTTAACTACAGAGAGAAATGAGTGAAGAACCACAAGCAGTATAAGAAGGCATCAAGAGAAAGCAGAGGTGGAATTCTCACTGAGACTGCAAATGGAAACAGGCTCTAGGAGGAAGTGGGCACCTGCCCAGCATCTTCCAGGGTATCCTGGATTTTCAGTGGAGGGGAGAGAGCAGATGTTATGGGAAGAGGTGAAAAGATCCCAGAGCATGTGAAGGGCATGATTATGAAGAAAGAGAAATGTTCTATGAGGGTGTAACCCTTGTGCAGGTTATCTGCTCACAGGGAGGATTGACAGGAAATAAGCAATCACCAGTCCTGGGAGTTGCAGGCTCCAGGCCAGGTGGTGGCCCACACAGGCAGGGATAGCCATTCTTCTGTCACTGTCTCGATGGATGTGTCAATCGGTAGGTCTCCACCATGGCCTATGGAGAATTCTGCAGAGACACCTGCCTGTCTGCTCATTGTGGCCTCTGCTAAGGAGATCTTATAAATGGGAGACCATCCCCTTCCTCACTGCCTTTGAAAACTTCACTGTGGAACTTTCCAGGGCTGATTCTGTGCTAGTTCTGAGCTATCTTTCCAGTTATTCCTGCTAAGAGAGCCATTTAATCTCTGGACTCAACCTCAGAGTCTATGAAAAAAGAAGTGATTTCAGACTGAAGTGGTCAGAGGTGGCATTCAGGCATTGAATCATCTTTCTGGGTTGACTTCACTCAGGTATGTGGGATGTGCCAGCTTCGAAGGTCCTTAGAGACCATCAAACTCAGAGTCTGCTCTATTGGTCACACACTCTTGGAGATTTGAGAATTAACCCAAAGAATTTTTAAACTTTGATTTTTTATTTTGATAATAATCTAAAGATACTAGGTTACATTTGAAATGATCACTTTATTACCAAGTCCTGCTCTTTCTGTGCCTGATGGTGCTGACTGTTTGATTGTCAGAAAGTATTAGGGTTCTGACTATGCTGTTTGGAGACTAAAGATGGCAGATAGTATTTGTATGTATTGGGGCACTTGAGTCTCCTGAATTCGGGGCAGAAGGCATCACTGAGCATATGTGGACTCCTGTAAAGCCCAAATTGATTCTAAGTGCATTTCCCTAGCCCAGTATCCTGAGGTAAACTTTGAAAATTCCTGTCTGGTGTCACTCACAATCCTTCCCCCATGTACTTCTATGTGGACTGAGGCAGCTGATGGAGTGGAGGAAGACTCTGAGGATTCTGAGGGTTTCCACTGGAAAGGGCCTGCGGGAAAGAAAAGAGAGAGGGCAGCAGGCGTAGGGAGGATCGAGTGAGCCTCTGGGAGAGTTTTGGTAGGAAATTGAGGACAAGGAAGAGAGAAAGTGAAGATTTAGGTCACTTCAATATGAAAGAACTGGAAAATAAAAGGAACAAAGGATATGAAATTTTAAAAAAATTGCTCACAGTTATAAATTGCATCCTCTTGTATATTTTGGGATCTCAGAAGAATTAAAACTCTTAGCTAGAAGCTCAAGTCCGCCAGGAATTAAGTAGTGATTGAAGAAAGTTTTGAGTTGGTTAACATTTTTACTCATACTATTTCTATGAAATTTTAATGAAGGCTGAGGTTTAAAGGCTCTGAAGGGCTTAGGGTAGTTTCCTTATGTGGCAGGAGACTGGGGAGTGACTGGGAAAGGAGAGGGCGCCATGAGCAGCAGGGCTGTACCCGGCGCGGACCTGGCAGGGCTTCCCTTCAGAGTGTTTGTCCACAGAAAGATTAAAATGTTGCTCAACTAGAAAGAAGTGTCTGCTTGGCCAGGAGAGACTGAACACATAGGTTGGGGATCATTAAGTAGATGATCTTCAGATGGGGGAATCTGCCATTGAAGTCTTGTGCTTACCATGGTCTCGTGTCGGGTGGCTAGTTCTTTATAACTTGGCAGTTTTCTTTTTTTTAGGGACTTTAAATAGAAAGGGAGAATGCTCAAACCCACTGAAGTGGTTCATGGATGCTGTAGAGCATTCAGAGGATTGTTTTTTCCAAAGTGAAGGAATAAAAGGGGAAGATGATCTTGAAGACTTTGGAGGTTGGAGATGTCCATTTGGGGACCTGTCGTGTTATGTGACTATTGAGTAACCCAGGGGATGACCTGGGCATCCTGGTCAGTGATAATGCTTGACACAGACACCTGTGCCAAGCTGTTTATCACAGAGTGGAAAGAGGCTTTGAAACTGTCCAAGAGCTCGGCAGTGACACAGGGCCACAGCTCTCGGACAGCCCAGTGAAGCTCACCAAATGTCTCAGCCAGCTCTGAAGTGACTGTAAGGTTGCTTATTATTTTTTTTTTAAATATTCATGTGATTAGTAGTTTTAGTGAATATTTGTTTTTCCGGTGACCACTACACTATATTAAAAAGCTATAGAAGAAATTACTTTTTGGTATGAGAAAATGAAGATGTAAATGAGTCCTAGCATTGTATGTTATATATTGTGAAATAGAAAATGCTCAATGTAAAATAAGGTGAAAGGGGACAATGTTGAGATTGTAACAAAAAAGTAAGGAAACAAATTTTATGTATATGGGGGGTGGTAGGGTGGGTAGGGCTATGGGAAAAAATGAGAATTAAGTTGTGTCT
>PVIR01041772.1:0-12586 GCA_004026965.1 Petromus typicus | reverse complement strand
GGTTGATGGGGAGGGATAGAGGGTTGCAGAGAGGGCAAAGGAATAGGGAAAAGTCAGAATCAAGATATAACATGCACAGATACAAATTCTCATTGAGGAATGTGATCATAATGTATTCCTAAAATGTACTCATACATTAAAAATAATAAAAAATTAAAACAGTGAAACAGAGCTAATCTAGTGAGGGAGACAGACACGTACACAATGCTATTGTGGGCAGAAAAAGCCCCTGCGAGGGCTGAGACTCAAACACTCTTGCTGGGGACGCTGAGGGTGCCCAGGACAGGTCAGTGCAGACCCTCCAAGAGGCGAGGCCCAGAGAGGGAAGTTAACTCCACGAGGTTCAAGGTTCGTTCCTACTGTGGTGTTGAGTGACTTGGGCCTGAGCACAGCAGAGGCATCAGCATGCCATAGCAGCTGACAGATGATCCCAACCCTGAACTGCCTTGAGTATGCTGTCTGTGAAGACGGAAGTGAAAGCCGCCCTGCTCGGCCGTGTCTGGAGAGTTCTGGAGGATTGCCACGCTCTGGGGCCCAGGGTCTCCGGATGCTTCAGAGCCAACACCGGAGAGCTGGCAGACAGACAGCTGGTCATCCTGGGAAGAGACATGACGGGAAGAAGCAGTAAACAACTTCAGAAAGACTGTCTCAGGGGATTAGCAGGGCGGATCTTGTGAGATATCTAGGCTAGGCTCCTTGGGTCTGGAGTCCCTTTCATCTCTCCAGTGCAGAACTCTGACGAGCACCAAAAGATTTTTGTGTCTTATCAAAGTGTTTCGCAACTTAGTGTGGTGCTCACGACCCCGGCATGGAAGCGCCTCCTGAAATGTGCAATTTGAATTGAACCAAATCACTGCTCAGTAACAGAATCATTAGGAAACTGGAACCTCATTATATTGAAGTTAAACTGGACAATGATGTACCAGCCAATTTTCAACCCCCCAAACAAAAATCTTTTGTTAAGTGATACAATATTTTTGTGAATTAGTACTAACCCCAGGGAGGGCATTGGACAGCCTGCATTAATAAGTGCTTCCCGTGCTGGGCAGGGAATGGGAGCATTTGTGGATCTTCTCTCCCAGCCTCTTTATGAAAGCTGGGGCTCACTTGGGTGAGGGAATAAAGGACCAGGGAGCACTTAGATTCCTCCCTTTGCTCTTCACATTGTGACAGCCAACAAGGCTGACTTCATCCCACAGCTGGATTGATATGCAAATTCCCCCCGACTAATTGGCTTCCCCAGCTGTCTCCAGAGGGAGGGTGTACTCTTTACAAAGTGTTGTCTAGGGCCACACTGAGAACATCACGACGACTTAAGTGAATATCAATGAATCTCTATAAACTAATAATGACGGGGAGCCTGGGAAGCGTGATGCAGATTTGTTGTATTGAGAAGGGGAGAGCTCTGATTTGAATTTGTGGGAAGTGAAACTTTCCTTGGGTTTTACAAAACCCAGCGTAGGCTTCTTTGATCTGAAACTCTTGAGGGGCCTGCCAGTAGCTTCTTGAACATGTCATGTGGTGAGGTGAGGATGCGGGCAAGCGAGTGCATCTGTCCGGGTCACTGACCTGTTCCCTTCCCCAACACAGCAAAACTCAGTGACCACATAAGAGGGGACTGGCCCCAAGTGAGCAGGAAGTCACCTCTCCTGCACAAGCCAGCCTCAGGGGCCAGGGAGTGCGAGCAAACTGAGCTTCCTGGCCTCTCCCTGCGTAAGTCAGAGCTGCTGCTGGCCACCGTGTGAGTGTAGATCACTGGCTTTATGTCCCACCAGGGATTCCAGATTCAGACCAAACCAAGCCAGACAGAGCCAAACTAAATCTCAGACTAAGGAAGAGCAGCAACCAATAAACAAATGATTTTAGAAGCCAAATAAATGCTAGATCATGGGATAGGAGCATAGGTCTTTTGCAAGAGAGAAGGGGACCAAGAGATGGGGGAGGGCAAGGAGACAGAAACAGAATGAAGACGTGGTGTGTCTATGAGACAACTCCCCACAGGGAATGTGCTCATTCTGTGCCGCAGACGTGGGCTAATGGGGTTAGTGCAGCTGGGTGATATTGCGGGCCCCTTGGGCTATTCTGTGGCTCTCTAGGCTATGCCTAGGATCAGGGCTTCATTTCCTTCCTTTCTTCCGGCCCACTTTCTCTTGCACCACTAGACATTCAAAGGTGTTGTGAAGGTACCACAGAATGGCACAGTATCATTCACAGAAATAGTCCAAAAGTAATGGGACAAAATCAAAAGTCTACACAGGCCCCAGTGTATATAAATTTACTATGTGTTAAGGGTCTTATTTCTGATGTGGAATTGGATAATTATCTACAGCAGATAGTTCCTAATAAAGGTAGTTCTCACAGCATACACACAAACACGTCCTGCTGTTTGGAGTTCAGTGTGTGACATTTAAAAATGACATAGGTACAGAGGTATGCATAAACATGGACAAATATGCTTTATATACTGAAGGATTTAAAAGTCAATTTCAAGGCTGGGGATGATGGTACACGCCTGAAATCCAGCACTTGAGAGGCTGAGGCAGGAGGATCATATGAGTTTGAGGCCAGAATGGGCTACAGAGTGAGTTCAAGGCCAGCCTGAACTACTGAACAAGATCCAGTCTTAAAAAACAACCCCTTCAAAACGAATCAAACAAAGGGAATAAAACTATTACACCATTTATGACTTCGGCGCCTACTCTAATTTGTGACACAGAGATGTTCACAGGTTTATGTGTGTTACTCGCACTTGCCTCAAGTAAAGAATGATCTAAATCCCACCAACAGCTGTTTAGCTAAGTGTATCAGTTAATTACCCTATTGCTATATGACTTCCACATTTTTAAAACAAAACTACATTTTAAAACAGAGAAGAATACACTTGAGTCATGTGTAGGAAAATGGGCACACCTTGAGGACATAAGGCTGAACGAAATAAACCTGACACACAAGCTTCAGTATCACAAGGCTTCCTTACACAAGAAACCCAGAGTACAAATAAAGAACAAAATAAAAGTTAGACCATAGGAAATAGTGAGGTAGATCTTTTGCCAAAGAGAAGGGGACCAAGAGATGAAGGGAGGGGAGAGAGAAAGGGAATGAAAAAAGAGTGAAGATGTGTTGTGTGCACAGATCAACTCCATCTGAGGAATGTGATCATTATGTGCTATAGACATAGACTAAGAACAGCTTTTAAACACTAAAAAACTAATATTGACGAATTGGAGAATAATCACATTACCTAAAGGAAACACGAAATACAAAGCAGCAATCAAGGTTTCTTTTCCCTTTGAGTGACTACACCTTAAAAAACCAACCCTGGAGCTGGGGATTTAGCTCAGTGGTTCTGGTGCCTGGCTTGCAAGTGCCAGGACCCAGGTTTGATCCCTGGTAACCACATATCACAGTGCCCGGTGTAGTGACTCACGCTCAATCAGTACCAATGCCAATACCAGCAATCAAAACCACATACCACAATGCTAGGCGTGGTGGCTCATGCCTGTAATCCCAGCAGAGGCAGAGGCAGGAGGATTGCTGAGTTTGAGGCTGAGCTCAGGACCAGCCTGAACTACAAAGAGAGATTCTGTCTCAAAAACAATGAAAAACAAACAAACAAATAAACAAACAACCCAACCCTGGATGCATGGACCTCACCAAACTATTTGCCTGGGGTGCCCTTCTAGCTTTCCAAAAAGAAAACCATAGGGTTGCCACTTACTCACCTGCCTGTGACCTGCACCTTGTCCCTAGCCGGCTGCTTTGTTGGTCGATAACAGTTGGGAAGACGCTGTCTTCCAGGTTCTGGTTACTGTTGTCACCACTCCCTCAGGAGGACTGTCACACAGAGGCATGCCAGTTTGGTCTCTTAATGGCCAGGACCATGGCAGTCAGTCATGGACCCTGATACCCTGTGTAGTGCCTGCCCTATCATCAGGACTTTAATTCAATAAGGGAAATTACTGGCTTTATATTCATAATAACTCTTCTGACTTTCTTATGATTTATTTGTATTTTAAAAGAGAAAACCCATATATTGCCTGAACTCTGTATCTTTCAGGGAAATAAAGTAAACAAGAGAGTGTCCCTCTACAGCTCCTCCAACCATCCACTTAATGAAAACACTACGGTGCGTAGACTTCTTCATTTTGTTCTGTATTTATGAGTACATGCCTAGAGAGTATGCAGCTTGATAAAAATGCATTCATTTAAAAAATAAAATTGCAATCAAGTTAGACATTGAAAACTGCGATTTATTCTTTCACTTAATAAGTTTAATACACATGTTTGTATATGAAACCTCTGGTTTTAATACATATGTTTGTGTAAAAACCCTCTGGTTTTTAATAAGTACCTGGTATTCCATGGTTTGGAAATTGAGTCATTTTCTATTGCTCGATGCTTACGTTTATCCTGTATTTCTAAGTACACGGTTATTCATAACTAGACACAAACATATAGCTTTTATGATGTTTGTTTCACACTTGCTTTTACATCCTCAAACATACACTTTTGTATACACATAATATTTTTATAGAACATTTTATAAATTCTTGGAAATGGAATTTCAGTGTCATGGGTTGTATAGATATAAAATTTCATATTTTGTATTTTTAACCTGCAAATGATTTCTTAGTATTTTTCATCCAACTTTTGATTGACTTTGAAATTTTTGTGCTTACAATAATTATTAACCCTTTGTTAGATATTTTGTGAATACTTGTCCTGGTCTATTGTTTGCCTTTTCCCTTGTTTGTATGTATTTCATCATATAGCTTTAAAGCTTTTATGTAATTATATTAGTAATGTTTCACTTTTTGGGCTTCTGGGTTCAGGTATTTTACCTCAGCAAAAAAAAGTATTCTTTCATATTTTCCCCTAAAATTCCAGAGTTCTGGGCTGGGCATAGCTCACTGGTACAGTGCTTGCCTAGCACGTAACTACAGAGCAAAAGCAAGCTCTGTAGATTTATGTTTACATCTTTAATTCACCTGAGTTTTGTGTAATATGTATATTAGGGCTCTGAGCATGCTTTGTTCTGAATGCCGTGGAGATATTTAATCATCTCTGCACTCTTTCTGTATGTTGAGCAATGCTTATTTCCCCACTGAATTGAAAGGCTGATGTTACCATGGATTCCATTAATATACAAATATGTACATTTATTTCTAAACTGTTTATTATGTTCCATTGATCAACTTGACCATTTTTGTGCTGGGACCACATTGTTTTATTGCTGAGGCTCTGTCCTAGCTTTGACTTTTGGCACATATGTCATTTCTTATTATTTAAAAATTTTTTTTTGTATTTGTAATTGCATTAATCTTCTAGAAGAGATTCAGAATCAATTTGTAAAGCTCAAAAAGATCACCAGTGACACTTTGAAACAGATTTCCATATTAATTTGTAGAATATCTGCATTGTGCTGTACTGTTTGCACTTGTCAAGATAAAATAGGTGGCATTATTTTATCAGTAAGGCAGCTGACATGCAGACCAAGGGCAGGGAAGGGTACACAACAAATTGGTGATATGAGTAGGGTCAATGGGGAGAAGGAGGAAGAGAGAAGGAGGAAAAGAGAAAGGGAGGAAGTGAGCCAGTGAGAGAGGAGGATGAAGAACACTTTGAGGAGAAGTAGAAGATAATCTCTGAGCAAAGGTAAGAGTGATAAGGTAAAAAGCCAGTGGCCGTTGTGCTCACAGAAAGGAGGTGTGGGGGAGAGAGGAGGTGAACAGGCCGCCATGTTCTGTATACCCGTCCTCAGTAGGTCCTTACTGAACGTGCCAAAGCTCTGGGTGACAGCGCATGTCATTAGACTCTTAATCGTTCCCAGACCCAGGAAGTGAGGGCTTCTCACAGCTGCTGCTCTAGAGGGTGTTTGGATAATGCCTCGTGGCAGCATCTACTACACAGAATACCCAGCCAGGAGCCAGAGAGCCCGAGTCATATTCTTGTCCCTAACACCAACTCACCAAGGGACCTTGGGCCAATCATGAAATCTTCAGCCTTCCCTTTTTCCAGATGCTCAGTCAAGATGCTACTGGATCACCACCCTGCTTCCCCATACTGTCCCTGGAAGGTCAGGCCAAAAGGACTCACCCAGGGTCAACTGTGGATGCCGGGGAGGAGACAGCACTGCCACCGCAAGGGGTGTGCACTGCTTGGAAGCAGTGGCAGTGTAGACTCCCAGACATCGGCAGGACAAAAGGACCGGGGGGGCTGAGGGGAGGCAGAAGGCATGGTGGGTGGGAGAGGAAGCTGCTAGGACCGTGCTGTGCTCTGCAGCCCCCTGCAAGTGGGGCCCCAAGGAGCTGTGACAAGTCAGAGGGGATCTCTCAGATGAAAGGGGAAGCAGAGCCAGACAATATGGGCATGTTTGCAGCATCCTGGCAGGCTGTGGAGGAGAAGGAAGGGCTTGGGGAGACAGAGGGGGTCTGTAGTCTCTTGCGTGAATGACACCTTCTCTGGGGACAAGAGCAGCTGTTCACTCACAGACAACTTGCTGGGGACCTTGCTTATTAATCAGACAGCAAATGGTTTACACACCAATTAATCGTCATTCGCTCCTGGTGAGGAGGAGCTTGAGGGCAGCCTCAGACGAGCTGGGCAGCCCGACTTGTGGTGGAGGCCGTGTGGGTAGCCGTGAGCAGCCCCGCCAGGGAAGCAGCTCATTCTGTGCAGCCGTGAAACACGGGTCTCTGGGGGAGACAAACGCAAGGACACAGGCCAAGAAGCCCGCAGCCCAGGTGCTGGTCCAGGCATGCGAGCTCCATAGCAGACCTGGGACGCAGCGCAGGGCACCCTGCTGGGAGTGGGGGGGGGCTGCTGTGAGGCCCAGGCCTGCTTATCTGGGAAGGCACCATAGTGACAAAATCCATGGGATTTTGTCTCTGACACTTTGGGAGACATTTCATAATGGCAAAGTCCACATCAGAAAGAACCCCTGTAATCATTCAGATTTTGCCTCTGGAGATTATTTTTAGTGCAGGTGTTGGGGACAGCCAAAGACAGGGTGTGGTTGTACATGAAATCACTGGCAGGACAAGGGCCTTTGGCGGCTTTGCAGTGTCCCTGACCGAAAGGCATTGAGCAGAAACTTTGTCCTCAGAGAGAACTAGGACAAACCAGGCAGCTCCCCAAGCCAGGGAAGGGGAAGATAGTCATGGGGACAGGAGGGGGGAGCAAGGGTGGGAATCGGGAGAGGAAGTTGGGCTTTAAACTTCAGTCGGAAGAAAAAAGGACAGAGAGGTGGCGGCCGTGGGAGCTGAGCCAGAGCTGCAGACGAGGAGCCAGAGAAGAGCCGCCTTGCAAGAGTTCAGGGAGGAGGAAGGGCTGGGTGACAACGGAGGGAAGGAGAAGGAGAAAGAGCTCAGCGGACCCAGCCTTGATGGACTCAGAATGCGAGAGGTCGCCCCCATGGGAAGAGCTGGAGGGAGGCGGGGAGGGAGCCCCGGGCCTTCAAAGCCAGCCTCCAAGGACTCATTCAAATGACACAAACAAGGATCACAACTTCGCTCGGGACATGTTCGACAAGTGGGCTAAGAATGCACAAGGCCAGAGAGGTAGCTGCTGGGGCCCTGGGAGAAGAGAAAAGGGATGTCACTTGAACATAAGACAAGGCTGAACACAAAGAAGACAGTGTATTGTGGGGGAGGCCAAGGGGGCCAGGGGCTCTTCTCAGGGGGAGCAGAGAGGAGAGCAGGAGGGGGGCTGGGGTTCTCACGCACTCCGCACTTTCTTGGACCTGTGAGATGTGAGCTTCAGACACACAATTGTGAAGGTGAATTAGGGAGGAGAAAGCAGCATTGTGAGCACAAAAAGTGAGAGAGACATGCAAAGGGGGCGTTATGGGAGCGAGCCAGGCTGGAGGTTCAACGAGGAGGCGCACAGGAGGGAAAGGGACCCAGTCTACCTACCCCACACAGACCAGGCTCGGAACAAGTGGGAGGTGGTGCAGTGCACTCAGGAATCAAAACTGACCTGTCTTGGGAAGATGCAAAGTGGTAGACACATGGTGGGAAGTACACTTAATGCCAATGAAATACAGGCTTCAGTTGGTCCAAGGTGAATGCTGCAGCTATGTCACTGCAGGATGAATTCATCAGGATGAACGCAGAGCCCTGTGTGTAGAAGTCATGCTTCACAGAGCTGCTCTTACAGGCCAGGCAAGCTCTGCTGAGCAGAGGGCCTTGGGCATCCGACCGCCATCAAGGCCCTTGGCAGTATAGTTGTTGGCCAAGCAAGGTCCCTGGATACACAAGGCCTACATGGAATCCCTGCTGTCTACTGCTGCCCTTGAGGGCTTCAGAGGACAGGGATTCTTATCTGAAAAGGTGGCACAATCACAACTCAGGCTCATGGGGTTGTGGAAGAACTTGAGTCAGCGCTGGGTCTGTGCTGACCTAGGGGGTGCAGGCCCTAGCGCTGCCCTGCAGCTAGCTGTCTCCAGTGAGAAACTCGGCTTGGAGACCATAACATCTACTTCATTTAATTTTTATGTCATGAGAAAGACAACACATGTTCCATCATGGTATGAGAAGGTTCGAAATCAGCTGTGGAGTGAAAGAAGGGTGGTCTAAGGAAAGGCATGCCTTCCATTCCCTGGAGGTTTACAGAAAATTTTCTGAAAGGAAGATTCTAGAACTACGTTTTGTAGACCAACCAGGGTCCCTAGATCAAAGGGAAGACCGCTGAGGTGATTTTTCTCAGCTCCCATATCTGGGAGTAGCTGTTTTAGGACTTGGGGTGGTTTGTGCAGCTCCACTGCTCTTGATAGTGAGCTTCTTCAGCTAGGCTTTATACCTGCCTCTTTTGTCTTCAGCCACTATCGTCTGATGTCTCCTTATGCGCTGAAATTCGGTTCCAATGCAAAAGCCCACCTTTGACCGCAGGTGGACAATTTGAAACCTGCAGTTCTAAAGTTCTAAGGTCAAGGCAGAGTTCTGCTGAAGCTCCCAGCACCCTCAGCCCTGCTTTGAGTGGTCCTTGCCTCATGGCAGCCAATCCTCCCACCAAAGGGACGACTCCTCAGAGTGAGACTTTAGTCCTAAGCATGGAAACTTGCCATTGTCCACAGCCAGCTCAGCAGCCACCATTGTACCAGGAGCTGTTAGATCCCTAACATGACAAGCTCCTCGGCTGCTCTGTGCTGCAGTGCCCCCCATGAGTCTCTGCTCTACAACATTCCAGCAACCATGGAGTGGGCATAGATGATGAAAATAGCAGTGGCTGTCAGAGCTCAGTGGTAGGTACACAGAGGATCACCCTACTGCTCCATCCACTTTCCTGTACATTTGTAATATTTTATTATACATGAGAAAAGTGAGATGTCCACTCAGAATCCTGACTTCCTACAGATGGAATTCACATAGCTTAAGAAATCAGTGAGCTCGAGCCAGCTCATACTTGTTTGTGAGAGCCAGTTGTTCAGTGTGCACACATTTTGTGAGATGATTGTTTATTATGATCACAGTGACTTCTTGTTGAAATCAGCTGTGGTGAGAAACACCGGGGAAATTGGAAAACAGTCAAGGCTTGATTTGTTGTCTGGACTTAAAGGGATGGCAAGAGTTTTAGTGATGCTGGTGAAACAAAGACATGTTGTGTCTATATTCATTGCCTTTATGGGTAGCACCAATATTAAGGAAATATTCTTTCAGTATCTGAAAAGGATTTTTTTTTTTGGAGTACCAGAAATCAAACTCAGGACTTTGCACTTGCGAGGCAGATGTGGCAACACTGAGCTACATCCCTGGCCCCTGAAAATGATTTTTTTTTTTTAGGTTTTTGGAGACAGGGTCTCGCTTTGTGGTTCAGGCTGGCCCTGAGCTCAGCCTCCAACTCACATCACAATCCTCCTGCCTCTGCCTCCCGAGTGCTGGGATTACAGGCGTGAACCACCACGCCCGGCACTGTGGTGTGTGGTACTGGTTGCTGCTGGGTGTGGGTCTCCACACCCAATATTGTTATGTGGTTACCGGGGAATCGAACCCGGGTCCTTGCGCTTGCGAGACAGGCGCCGGAACCACTGAGCTAACTCCCCGGCCCTGATTTTTTGTTTTTAAGGTTTTTTTTGAGACAGGGTCTTGCTTTGTGGTTCAGGCTGGCCCTGAGCTCAGCCTCAAACTCACATCACAGCAATCCTCCTGCCTCTGCCTCCCGAGTGCTCGGATTACAGGCGTGAGCCACCATGCCCGGCACTGTGGTATGTGGTACTGGTTGCTGCTGGGGTGAGTCTCCACGCCCAGTATGGTATGTGGATACCGGGGATCGAACCTGGGTCCTTGCGCTTGCAAGACAGGCACCGGAACCACTGAGCCAAATCTCCGGCCCCTGAAAATGATTTTTTGATTCAGCAAAAAATTATATATGTATATATCTATAATGAGCAAATGAATTAAAAAACTCTTTCACTGGTACATGTTTTTAGTACATAATAATTACATTTATCATGGGGACTTAGTTCATGCATATCACACATCTTCTTTCTCTTAAAAATCCCTTCCTCCCCCCTCCTCTTCCCTTCCATCTCTTGGACCTCTTCTCTCATATACAACTTTTTGTACATGTTTACAGTGCAATAATCATATTTCTTGTAGGAACTTGGTACATGTACATAACACATCATAATCCCCCCATTATAAAAACAATTTTCCTCTCTTCCCTCCTTTCTCTCTCCTTCTCTTGGTTTCCCTCCCATGTGTTTCCCTCCCATTTAGCTCTCTATTCCCACTGTCTATCTTTTATTTTGCTCTTTATTTATGCTTTGAGTTTCTTATATCAGGGTAACCATATGCTATATAAGCTTACATGTCTGATTTATTCCTCTTAGCATTATGGTTTCAAGGTGCACCCATTTTCCTACAGGTGCCTCAAAGTTATCCTTCTCTCTGGCAGACTAGCACTCCGTTGTGTATCAATACTACCCTTTATGCAGTCATCTGTTGATGGACATAAAGGCTGCTTCCAAGATTTAGCTACTGTGAATTGTGCTGCTATGTACATGGGTGTATCAGTCATTATTTCCTAGATAAATAGATGTAACACAAGATACACGAATATATAAGAATTTATAAGATTGGGGCCGGGCAGTTAGCTCAGTGGTTCCAGCGCCTGTCCTGCAAGTGCAAGGGCCCTGGTTGGATTCCCCGGCAACCACGTACAATACTGGGTGTGGAGACTCACACTCAGTAGCAATCAATACTACATACCACAGTGCCAGGCGTGGTGGCTCACACCTGTCATCCCAGCACTCGGGAGGCAGAGGCAGGAGGATTGTGATGTGAGTTGGAGGCTGAGCTCAGAGCTAGCCTAACTACAAAGCGAGACCCTTTCTCAAAAAAAAAAAAAAAATTTATAAGATCGGCTTATAATGGCATACACTGCATCAGATAAGGAAGAGCACAGAAGGCTTGTCAGCACACTGGACACTAAAGCTTTCAGTTGAAGGTCTGGAGCTCACTTCAGTGTCCCATGTGACTCCATGAGGAGGCCAGTGGGCTGTAGAGTGTCCTGGAAGCCAGGAGATGACGTCTAAGGTGAAGGCAAAGACGAGCTCCTCTAAAGAAACAGAAGCAGGTATGTTCTTCTCATTTCTCCTTTATACTGTCTAGGAAGTGAGCCGCCCTAAAGTAAGCCCTTCACACCTTAGGATGGGGAATTGCTGAGCCAATTTAAGCAAGCTTGTCCTAACCCAACATTTCAAGTTGATGTAATCAACCAAACAATGGATGTGCATGGGTCACTGTAATATGATGTCTTTAATTCTGTTGGAAAGACACTTAGGGGAGGAATAGCTAGGGCAAGTGAAATTTCTGGGTTGTTTTTCTGAGAAATCTCCATACTGGTTTTCTTTCTCTTTTTTTTCTGAGACAGTCTCACTTTTGTAATTTAAGCTGGCCGTGAGCTCACTATGTAGCCCAGGTGAGCCTTGAACTCACAGCAATCCTCCTTCCTCACAAATGCTGGGATTATAGGTGTGAGCCACCACATCTGGCACTGTGGTATGTGGTTCTGTTTGTTGGTGGGCATGCGTCTCCATGCCCGGCACTGTTGTATGTGGTTACTCGGGATCAAACATAGGGCCTTGCACTTGCAAGGCAGGCGCAGGAACTACTGAGCTAAATCCCTGGCCCTCCATACTGGTTTTCACAGTGGTTATACTAGTTTACACACCCTATCACCAATGAAGAAAGGGTCCTTCTTTCCCCCCACAGCCTCCCCAGTGTTTGTTATTATTTGATTTCTTGAAGACAGCCATTTTTTCTGCAGTGAGATGAAGTCACCAGTGTTGTTTTAAATTGCATTTCTTGGATAACTAGTGATGTGGAACATTTTTGATGTATTCACTGGGCATTTGTACTTCTGAGAAGTGTCTATGTATTTCAGTTGTCTTTTTTTTTTTTTAAATTATCTTTATTGGTACATTAAATATATACATCATGATTGCACTCCATAATGGGGATTTGTACCAGTATAAGACACAACTTAATTCTCATTTTTTCCCATAGCCCCACCCACCCTACCACCCCCCCATATATATAAAATTTGTTTCCTTACTTTTTTGTTACAATCTCAACATTGTCCCCTT
>PVIR01041771.1:0-12431 GCA_004026965.1 Petromus typicus | reverse complement strand
TACTTTTAAGGAATGACTGCTTGATCAGAAAATGAAAGAATAGGAAAAGAATTGATAAAATACAGTATGTCTCCTACATGCTTTTCTCAATAGGATTTTAAAAACTACTACAAGAAAATTTGTCAAGCTCTCCTGTACAACACATAATAAATTTGAATTTTAAATGATAGCATCTGTATTACTCTACAAATACTATACTACATACACAAAATTTTGTATGTATGTGTTGAAATTTTTCATAATTGCTTTTATCACCTAACATCAAGTTTAATAAGTTGAAATGTTTTGTAAGCAAATAAAGTTCATTTTTAAAAATCGCTCACATCTTCCAAGAATTTTGGTAGCTTTGTCTGAAAATAGTGTGAGACACTTGTGTTCTTTTATTCTCTTTCACATCTGAAAAGATGTCAGGGGAATTGTCTACCCCTGAGACCATCCCTGCAGCACGATACTTGCTTGGCAGGTGCCGTCTTCTTCACAGTGACTTCATCTCCCAGCTTCCTGCTCCTGTCAACCTTTGACTTTAACAGTCATTTGAACAGTGAAATAAGAGAAACCAAAAAAAAAAAAAAAAAAAGGTGGGAAGAATAACATTTGGTGCCTTATTAATTCAGTCAATGAAACCTTTTAGTAATCGAAGTACTCTAGCATTCATCTTAGGCCATCAGTATTACCTGATGAGTTTGACAGCAAAGAAATTAAACAAAAAAAATTTTTAAAGTATGTTTCACTTTTATATTTTTAAATCAAAAATTATTAAATAGTCAAAACATTTTCACAAAATCTGTATAATAATAGAAAAAAATCAATGTTTTCTGAAATACAAAATTTTACTAATTTGTATAATGATTTAGTATTGTTCTCTTTTTATTACTTTTCTTAATGAGATATGAAGTGCTTAAGCTACAGTCAGACCTTGACTTAGTCCGTGGTAATTTGGGAACTTCCACCTTTTTTAAAAAAACTGATTTATGACAGGAAACGTGGAAATGAACCTCTCCATATGTCACCTCGCTACTCTTTTCTTTCCTTAGTCTTCTTAAAACTTCAATTATGTATATAAATTCCTATGACAAAGAAAATTAGTAGATGGAGCATAAAATACAGTTAGCTGTTCATATTATATTGGCCTCAAGAATGTCTACTACCTACAAGTGTTTTGTCATTGTATTAACTTATTATTCTGCTTGGGAGTCAATATAGTCAATAAGTAAATATAGGAAAGAATTATTTTTAATGGAATGGCTGAAAATATTTTAAGACAATGGCTGATATTCATGATCAATTTACAAAGGCATTAGGTAGTGGAAAAAGAAGATAGAAATAAAGTAATGATTAGGTAATTAAAAATAATATCCTCTTTTTTTTTTTTTTTGAGACAGGGTCTCACTTTGTGGTTTAGGCTGGCCCTGAGCTCAGCCTCAAACTCACATCACAATCCTCCTGCCTCTGCCTCCTGAGTGCTGGGATTACAGGCGTGAGCCACCACGCCCAGCGATATCCTCTTTTTTCAACACTATGTGTGTGGATGTTAAATTAATTGATCTCAAAGAAAGGATCAAATTGTTTACATCAGAGGTGAGGAAGGCAATAGGGAAATTAAGAGAGGATGGGTAATGGGCAGGAACCTACCCGTTAGGAGTAAGTTCGAGTGTCCTATCCAGTGTACAGTAGACTGACATAGTTTTCAGAAAAATTTTAATATATTTCAGAAACTTATTACATATTTTATTATATATCATGTTTTATAGAAATTTATTACATATTTACTATATTTATTATATGTTTATTATATATTTTATAGAAAACTAAAAGTGGAAAATTTGTAACAAAAATAAATGATAAATATTTAGGAGATGGAAGTGCTACCAACTTTGATTATGGTCACTACATTATACATATATAAATAAAAACACAAATAGATGATAGGTAGATAGACAATAGATAGATAGATACTGTTAGATTTATGTTTGTACAAAGACAGAATTATCACACTCCTCAATATATGACAAGTAATTCATATTTACTAATGGAAAAGTGAATTAACAAGAACAAAATACAAACCCCATAGAAAACAGAAAGAAGTACAACACATGCAATTCATAAAACAGTATATGAGATGGAAAATAAATATTTAATGAAATTCAAGTTGATCAAGGATAAGAAACCAAATTAAAACTAGTAAAAAGTATTGAGTAGATACCTGCAAACATTGATAAAAAAGAAAAGAATGAAAGTAGCAAGTATTACCATATATATTAAGCACAATAGCAGAGAAAGACAATGTAAATTACTAAAATTATGGCAAAATTTTAAGATATCTTATAAGTGAACACATTCAGATTCTATGATCCAGCAGCTACTCTCCTAGAAATATGTCTAACCTAAATATAAACATTGTTTACTAAAAGACAGATACCACAAGGATTTGTTCTATTGATTTACAGTGGCTTCAAACTGTAAAAACTATGTAAAGGCCTGAGACACATTCATACAACGAAATTATTACAACGAGAAGAATTAATCCTTCATCACTACCCCTTGAAAATATGAATTAATTCAGTAAAATAAACTAGACACTATTACTCATACTACGTAGTCACAGATACATAAAGTACAATAGTAAGCAAAGACTAATATAGGATGTTAGCATTCAGGATAAATGTTTATTTTTGACAGAAGGAAATAAAAACTGAAGAGAAACAAAAGGAAGATTCTGAGCTGGTTTCATTTTATCCACATAATTTTTATACACAAGTCGGAAGTATAAAGCAACATTTTGATTCATTTATTGTTTCAATTTGTTTAGCATATTTAAATTCCATTCTTCTAACGACTGTGAGAAAGATAACACAAGACACCAGAAATTATTATTCTTGTTGAATAAAGATTTATTTATTGACTTAACCATTTTATTTCTTTCTCACAGTTTCTGCTTGCAACTGTTTTATTCTCACTGTCTATGAATTCAATAGTTTTATGTACTACTTTTGAGTGGGATAATGTGGTGACTTTATCTGATTTTGCTTGACATAATTATGTATATTGTATCATATGGTGAAATTTGATCATTTTTGATGGTCAAATGCTATTCTGTTATCTCTCTATTTCACAATCTCTAAGCTACATTTAATGTTTTATTACTTTATTTGAATATTTGTTGTAATAAGTGGTTCCATTTGTGAAAACTCCTTAGGCTGTATATTTGTGAAGAGGGTACTTTTCTTTAAATTCTTGGTACTTCAGCACAAAGCCAAAGATGAAAAGATCTGACATGCAGGAAAAGCTGTGTCTCACTGTGTGCTATCTACTCAGCTCTCTTCTCCCTCCATCAGTTTAGCAGAAGTACTCATCATTTCCAGTCCTGTTCTATTGTTCTATCATTTGCCTATCTAAGATCGAACATCATTATCAGATATATTTAATTTTAATAAAGATCACTATACTGTTCATAGTGAGTAGTAATGGTTATCATTCCAAATTTGTTGTAATGTAGTAGTTTAGAAATAACTCTGACTGCATAAAGCTGTACAGTATGCACATGTTTGTGAGTCCCGGTGCTTGTGTGCTGACATCAGCAGGAGTTCCCTTAAGCAGATGGTTACTGAGAGACGTTTTATACCTGTATTTAACCATTTAATGTGTTATGCATATTATTCAACTATATTTGTTAAATTTGTTTTCAAAAAGAAAATGGAATATACTAGCAACTTCTTTTAAAATTAATTATGTATCAAAATCAATGAAGGAAAGGGAGGTTTTCAAATAAATAAACTTGTAGTTAGTTTAATTAGTATTACTTCTGCATCATTCACACTACGACCCTCAAAAATAATAAATGTTCATTCTGTAGGCCATAATACTCATAATATTAATGGTTATAATTATTACATCCATTGAAAGACATAATTTGACCTGTGATTTTATGAATCTGAGCAATATCACACGTGCTGAACTGAGTTTTAGCATATGCAAAGTTTTAGCTAAGTTTTAATGGAATTTTGCCAACTAATGATACTACATTTTCCATTGGTGAGTGAACATATTGCTATATTCTGATCAACATTCTGAATAGTAAGCACAATGTTCCATTGATTACCTTTTTGTCACATAATGATAATAATAGACTGTAATCACTATTAAAATGAAATATTATTATGTCTTAGTCAAGGAAAAGAGGAAGTACACTAAGCAGTGGAATACAAAATTCACAGATGGCAAAACTGTGATTTTAAACTGCCTTTGACATAATGGGTTCTGAACAAAGGCCTAGAATTATAGTGAATTTTTTTTAAATTCCTAGGGGTAACACTTTAAAGGCTGGTTGGAGATGGAAATATTTTCATTTGTTAGGAAATACTGCTCCCTGGAAGATTTTTCACACCTGTGAAAGATGAAAACATATTTCCCCCAATGGGAGTTTGTCAGATATATAGTACATAAAGAAATGTCTCAATGAAACATTTTAGTTTGTAAACTTTCTTGTGTTGAATTTGAAGTAAAAATATATTCAGAATTGAGTATATTTACCTTCATTTTGTCAATAAGATCAATTTCTAAGTGAACCAAAATAATAAAAGTAGTGTAAAGAGTATATTCCTGCTTCTCTAAATCTGCCCATATTTGCATGAACAAGCAGGTTGGACTTTTATTTATGTATGATGTTTCAGGAAGAGGAATAGAAAGTTCTGAAGCTCTTTCTTAAATCCACATCAAATAGGTTACTAAAGAATGAAGATAACCAGAAGTCTACATTCCCACCCACAGTGGAGAAGGGTTCCTTCTTCTCCGCAGCCTCACCAACATTTGTTGCTGGCCAATTCTGAGATAGCAGCCATTCTTTGTGGAATGAGATGTAATCTTGATATTATTTTCTTTTGCATCTCTTGAATGACTAGTAATGTTGAACATTTCTTCATATGCTTCTTAGCTGCTTTTATTTCTTCCTCTGAAAAGTGACTGTTCAGTTCGGATGCCCATTTTTGAATTGGGTCTTTAAATTTTGGTGGACTGATTTTTTTAAGCCTTTTATATATTCTAGATAGTAACCCTTTGTCTGAGAAGCAGCTGATAAAGATTCTTTCCCATATTGTTGGTTGCCTTTTGGCTTTGCTGGTGGTTTCTTTTGCTGTGCAGAAACCTCTCAATAGGATGAGATCCCATTTATCAATTTCTTCTACCAGTTCTTGTGCTATGGAGGATTTGTTCATGAAATCTTTCCCTAAACCAATGTCTTCAAGAGTTTTACCTAACCTGTTTTGCAGCAGGTTTAGTGTGTCTGTTTTAATATATAGGTCCCCAATCCACTTTGATTTTATTTTAGTACACAGTGAAAGAGCTAGGTCTAGCTTTAGTCTTTGGCAGGTTAAAGTCCAGTTTTTCCAGCACCATTTGTTAAAGGGGCTACCCTTCCTCCACTGAGGGTATTTGGCTCCTTTGTCAAAAATGAGATAGTTTAGTGTGTCTGGAGTTCTTTGTGGATCTTCTAATCTACTCTGCTGGTCCTGCAGTCTGTTACTTTGTCAGTACCATGTGGTTTTTATCACAGTGGCTTTGTAGTACAGTTTCAAGTTGGGGATCATAATACCTCCCATCATGTCCTTATTGCTTAGAATTGCTTTTGCTATGCTAGGTCTTTTGTTATTCCAGATGAATTTCTGAATTATTTTCTCTAGATCTATGAAATATGCCTTTGGGAGTTCAATTGGGATTGCATTGAATCTGTATAATAGTTGTGGGAGTATAGCCATTTTGACGATATTGATTCTTTCAACCCAGGATCAAGGGATGTCTAAGCTGTGGCTCTTCTACACAATGGAGTAATACTCCGCCATAAAAAATAATAAGTTTGAATCATTTACACTTAAATGGATGTACCTTGAAGCCATCCTCATAAGTGAAATAAATAGGTCACAGATGTATAAATATCATATCTTTTCTCTGGTATGAGAAAATGAAAATGTAAACGAGTTCTAGAATGTATGTTATATATTGTGAAATAGAAAATACTCAAAGAGAAATAGGGTGAAGTGGAAAAAATATGAGATTACAACGAAAAAGAAAGGAAACAAAGTTTATGTATATAGGGGTGGGAGGGGTAGGATGGGTAGGGCTATGGGAAAAATGAGATTTAAGTTGTGTCATATACTGGTACAAATTCTCATTGTTGAGTGCAATCATGATGTGTATATGTAATGTACCAATAAAGATTTCAATTTAAAAAAAAAGAATGAGGATAAGAAATTTCACTATTTTTAGTAATGTTTTTCTTAAGCAGATTCTCCTCTTTCTATTTCTACATCTCATTGTTAACTGATTCTATTAATAAAGAACACATTAAATATGTGTATTCAAATCATGGTTAAATTTTCTTCCAATGAATATGCAGATTATTCCAATAAATAAAATTTACAGTGAGAGACCTTCTCTCATAGTGTATTTTAGTTCTGATAAAACTAAAATGTTTTTATCAAATCTTTGAACTATCACTCTGTCTTCAGAGTGATGATAATATGTGATATTATCATTCATTAATAACTACATTATTTATCATATTAGCAGATAGTCAAGTTTTATAATCATCTCTTCTCTTTGATGGCATTTATTAATGCAACCTGACAAGAATTCTGGAATGAAGTTCTGCTTGAAAAGCTGAGCTTCTACAAAGCGAGAAATGAATCAAATTTACAAGAATCAGAGATCTGAAAAACTGACAATCATAACTAATTCTTCAGCAAGATAAGTATGATAAAAATAAACTAACACACTGGACACAACTCATCAGGAATGGGCAAGGTGGAGAGAAGACTGCAACCGCCGGTACCATTCTCCTTCCTCCTCAGGATTTTCCCTCACTCAGACTAATCATCCAGTTCTCCCTGGGACTGACTATATTATGTCTCACACAGGAGGCTCATTTTTCCTGAATTCTCTTTAGTTCTACTCAGATGCTAACATAGCTTAATGAAGTCTCAAGAAAACCTGCCCCATGTTATGGGCTTGTCAAAAGTATACAGTCCAAGATAACTAAGTTCAGTATGCTGAAAAAGAACACAGAGCTAAGAACCCGCTGTTTGAAAATATCAAGAGTTAGATCTCCAAGTCATCTGTCAGTAAGAGCTTTGAGGTGCTCTTCTTTTTCAACTGCAAATTTCCCTTGTAAAGAAGGGAATGAATTGAGAGTCCACCTCTCATTTTTTTTCCCTAAACATTATTATAATTAACAAGGGAGAGAGAGTAGGATAAATGGAAAACTGGTGATAAAAGAGATAGAATTTGTCTTATAGACAAAACACCAAAATTAATAATAAGTGAGGAAAAAAGAAAGGAAAACACTCAGGAAATTATTTCCTATATTTTTTCCTATCTCTTGACACCTATTTCAATGTTTGTAAAAAAAATCATATTTCTACAACCTTCCTGTTCTGTTTCAGTTTCCATATTATAATAACCCCAATTTCCTATATGGCTTTCAGGTGACTGTTACTCAGGGTTTCAAATCATACACCAAGGAACCAAAAGGTATAATGGAAACAACAACAACAAAAACATTTTAAATGGATACATTTTGCATGCTGGCAACAACTAAAACTATTTGGGGTGTTTTGTTCCTTTTAGAAATGAATGTCAGTTTTAATTTATTTGAAAAATAATTCAAAATTATTTAACAAAAATTCTATAAAATATAAATTACATTTTAAATCAGAAGAGTAACACTTTTTGTGTATATGATGTTCTACATAGTATTAAAATTTTATCATGACATAGTTAAATCCATAAAGTAGTAACATTAATTGAACATAACTCTCAAATTTTCTCCAAGACAAAAAACATAGCATTTGTGGGAAAAAACACAATCATTTTTTGTAAGATTGTTCTGTCTATGTAGAACATTACATTTTTTCATCATGTTCCAAAGCTTTTCCTAAGGAATTTTCAAATATGAATTACCTCTATTTTTCTCAGGAACTTATGAAAAACACGTTCAACTGTCATACTTTGAGAAAACTTATTTTTAAAACTTCAGGAAAAGCAAAAAGTATTGCAATGCTGGGCCAGGGATTTAGCTCAGTGGTCCCAGTGCCTGTCTTGCAAACGCAAGGACCTGGGTTTGATCCCCGGTAACCATATACCATACTGGGTGTGGAGAGTCATGCCCACCAGCAATCAGTACCACATACCACAGTGCCAGGCATGGTGGCTCACACCTGTAATCCCAGAACTCGGGAGGCAGAGGCAGGAGGATTGCTGTGATGTGAGTTTGAGGCTGAACTCAGGGCCAGCCTGAACTACAAAGCGAGACCCTGTCTCAAAACAAAAAACAAAAAAAAAAAACAACAACAACAACAACAAAAACAACAACAACAAAAAGTACTGCAATGCTTTTTATTTGTAGGTTTCACCATATAAAAATATGTATTTTGTGTACTCAATGAAAGACAAAGTTAAAATCTTAGTCTTACAAAACTCATTTAATAGTTATATAATCCTGTAGCTGACATGGGTGTTGTACCATGTTTCCATATGAGGATATTGAGAACTTCATAGGAATGTAGCCACAACTGAGAGTCCACTTCACAATTCCAGCAGAGTGGTTGTAAAAGTGAAGAGGCATTTTTGCCTCTTCAAAAGTGTAAGGTCTTTTTACTTAAAGCTTTCTGAAACTTTTCTTCTGGTGACATTTGGTTAAATTGCACCTGACTGCATAGTATTTCTTGATACTGTGACATTCCATAAACCAAATTACAGCTCAAAAATCAGATCTTACTTACAATCAGATAAATAAAATCTATAGTTCATTCTCTAATGCTAAGAGCTGAAACAGAAGGTCACCAGCCACAAAGAGAGCTCTACATTTTATGGACAGATTTGAAAAATAATGACAGGAATATAACATGCATCTAAGGTCTATAAAGCCACCTTTCACAGTGAGTAAAAGTAAAGAAAAGATAATACCCTAACTTTGATCCGATCTTTGTGAAATACCATTGAATATTAGTATCATACTTATTACATTATTGTATATTGAATAATTAATAAAAACCACTTATAATTGATAATAATTAATAATGATTATGAGATTAATCATAAGATCAGTAGTAATTCATACCAAAATAGACCTGTAACACTAATTTTGAATTTAAAATTACTGGAAGACAAGACTTCTTACAAAGTTCATCTTCTCAATTTAAACAATAAATTAGCACTATTAAAAACAAATATTATGAACATTTGTAATAACTATTCTAATCACTGGCACAGTCAACTAAACGATAAATAATATTTTACCCTCTTTCACTTAGCTCACAAATAGTCTCAACGATGGAGATTTGCACGGAGCACAGTTTATTGAGAAACAAACCAACCGCTGGGAGGAAGTGAGGTCGGAGCATTGGCACGGAGCTTGGAAGTTTGAAAACGCCTTGGAGTTGTCCCATCCTTTTATCTCTTCAGGAAGGAAGCTGGTTTGGATACCACCCGTTTAGTCTGATATGAAGGCGTTGATCTTGAGTGATACAGCCCTTGCGCCTGTTCAGCAGATTTCTGGAAGAGACAGAGTGAGCTCTCCGCGGGCAACACTCTCAGCTGCTGGAACTAATGTTCTCATTTAGTGCGCATGCGGGCGTGTGCTTGTGTGCGTGTTGCATGCTCACAGGTACAGAGAGAACTGAGGGAAGCATAGGGTTCACTCCACCTCTTTATCTAAAACATACTGTAAACAAAAACAGCAGTTACTCACCACCGGGGATTCTCTTTCACACCCAATACTCCTAAAGCTTATGGAGGAAATAATAGCATTTTTTTCAGAGCATTCATAAATGCATTCTTTATTCCATTGTTTTACTACTTATTTTGGTTCAGATTTGAAATTCAAGGAAATTACATGTGTGCTTGATGTGATCTGATTTTTTGAAAAATAAGAGCGAGGCGTTTTAATTCGTTTGTTTTTAACCAGGGTCTCCTTGTATCCTTCAGGCTGGCCTCAATGAGTATGTAGTCCAGACTCACTTCAAGCTGTTAGCGACCTTCTTGCCTCAATCTCCACATTGCTCGAATTACAACTGGGCACTACTGTAGAAGAATGTAGTATAAACCAGGTTTATAATCTGTAAGGCGGTAAGGCTTCGTTTACTCCAGAAGAAGTATAACTAAGACTGAAAGAACAGCCTTCCCTAGGAAGAACAAAGTCTACAGCAGGTCCTCTTCTGACTACTTGTACCAGGAGGTCTTTCAGGTCTGTAGAGCAGATACATTCTGCAAATTTGGACTCGCCAGCCCTCGTTATCAGGAAAGTCATGCGAGCCAGTTACTTACACTAAACCTCTCTGTCCGTATGTATATCAAGTATAGATGTGTATATATAAACATTCTAATATATATTCTATTACATAGTTTCATTGATTTCATTTCTCTGGAGAATCTACAATAAATCTTATGGATTAAAATAAAGCTATTAGGGTATTGACAAAGTAAGAAAATTATCACAGTGATTTTCATATAGTTATATCTGTTATCTCATTTTTGCCTCATTTTAACTATAATTGCATTGTAAGTAGCTATTACTTCATAACTAAATTAGAGTTTTGAGCAAGAATATTTTAACCGTCTTTTATTTTTCCATGGGACAGCTGTTCAACAAGATCTGACCAAAAAGATACATCAGAGAACAAACTTAATGTCAACCAAGATTTAAAAATAACTCGAATTTTACCTTATCCTTCTCATTTAATGTTTTTTTCAAAGTCTAAAGCAAAAGTTTGTTGGAGAACATGTGACATTATTAATCCATTCAAATAAACGTGTATTGTAAAGGCGTTATTTTCCAAGTTCTTTTTTAAAGATCTATTAGACAAGATTAGTAACATTTGTATCTTCAGTGTCCTGGAACTTATGCTGAAGTGAGTGTCAGTGAGAAGGTAGCTTCCTCTCCATTCTGACAGTAAGTACAACTGCCAAGCTAGATTTGTTTAACTTCTTAATTAATCTCATTATATACCAAACCTAAGGTTGAATCTGATTGACCTGTGCAGGACCAAGACACAGGTCTATAAAAATGACCTTTAAAGGTAAGTGAAAATAAATAAATAAATAAATACATACATACATACATACATAAAGGTTTTTTTAAAAATCAGACAATCCTTTAACAATAGCAGCAGTGTATCAGAATAATATGTCAGAAAAACATATTTGGACCTGATTAGAAACAATTAAATTGATCCTCAGCAACTTCTGTTTTTAAAAGATATCTATATGATTCTGATATATAGAATTTGGAAAACAAGAGTTAGTTTAATCATTAGAAATAAAATGTATCCCAGGGTGGGCTGGGTATTCATAATGCCAGCACTCTGAGAGGCCAAGCAAAAAGAACAACAAACTCGATTCCCGTCCAGGTGATAGGATTTGCAAGACTTTGACTCAAAATAAAAAATCAGAAATGTACCTTACTTTGAAGTTCCTGGATTAATTTTTCAGCACTGGTAAATAAATACTTACATGCACTCACACACTCACAGATGCATGCAAACATACCTAAATAAAAAGAGTTATCTAAGAAGTGATGGCAAGCTAAAAGTGGAATCATATGAATAAAATATCCAAAAGCAGGCAGAAAAAATAGTAAAAAAACAAATTAAATATATAAGAACTACACACAGTATACTTAAATTTATGATTTTAAGTATAACATATTTGTAGGTATATGATTTCATTTGTTTAATACTTTATTACTAACTATTCACAGTACCTGATAATTAGATTCATCTTGAAAAGTTGACACATAATGCACTGTTTTACTTCCTCTCATCTCTTCATCTCTAGATTCCATAAAATAATGAAATAAATAATCTATATTGATTTCTTAAGTGACCAGAATGCAACACTTTCTATACTTGCTAACCTGGTAAATACAATACACTTCATTGGTGAGTGCAGTGTTCCCTGCTGTTTTTAGTACATAGGTAGATGATTGGAAACCCGGGTGCTTGTCATCTAGAGAGCAGCGCAGCAAAATACAGCAACTGCAGTAATGACGCTGAAACCAAAGGTCTTTGCAGTGAAATGTCAGAATCATTTATATACATTGTATACATATGTCTATGTGAACATACAAATAGAATATGCACATAGTTGAGGTAAATATGAATATATGAATTAAATTAAGAAAGATGGTCATTAAAAATAAAATAATTTCCCTAAAGATATAAATGTAAAATGAAAGATAACAGTTTAGAAAAAAGAGAATATGTAAGAATATTTTTCCCTTTTCTAAAATCTGTATTTTCTTAGCATTTGTATACATGTTCAAATGTAGAGCACAAATATATGTCCTTCTTCCTTTTTTCTCTGTTATTCTTCTCTCAATCAAACAAACACCTAAAGCACACCACAAATATAGAGATAATACCTGGTTATTGCAAAAAATAAAA
>PVIR01041770.1:0-12580 GCA_004026965.1 Petromus typicus | reverse complement strand
CCGTTGAAGGGCTTTCTTCATTTCGATGTTTTAGGCTTTTCGGTTTTTTCACAACAAACCTTATTCCAATATAATCAATAGAGGTTTCTCCTTCTGGCCTAGAAGGGGAGTGACTTTTGGGTTTATAGCAAAATCAATATGAGGATAAATAGGCAGCAAAGAAAGTCTGTTGTCAGGGCTCGAAGAGGCTGGTAAGTTCCAGGCCTGGCAGCAGGAAGAGGCTCTGTGTGCAGAACCTGTCCTGCGGGACGTGGTCACAGGCTGTCTCCCCACTGGGCATTCGGGCTTGACATAGCCAGGCTGTGAAGAAAGGGCCGAGCCCTAGTTTCGCTAACTAAATGCAAAAAGTTTGTTTACATGTGACCCTCCTGCCAGCTCATTAAGATTTGAAGCAGTTCAAATGCATGTCTTTGAATTAAAGTAGAAGACGAGGGCTGGGGAGTTAGCTCAGTGGTTCCGACACCTGTCTTGCAAGCGCAAGGACCCGGGTTCAATCCCTAGTAACCACATACCAACCATACTGGGTGTGGAGACTGACGCCCAGCAGCAACCAGTACCACATACCACAGTGCCGGGCGTGGTGGCTCACGCCTGTAATCCCAGCACTTGGGAGGCAGAGGCAGGAGGATTGCTGTAATGTGAGTTTGAGGCTGAGCTCAGGGCCAGCCTGAACTACAAAGCGAGACCCTGCCTCGAAAAACCTTGAAAAAAAAAAATTAAAGTAGATGATTCCTAGACACATCTGTGCTCGAACATGTGCTTTCTTGAGGATGAGGAAGCACGTGAGTCGCTCACAGCTGGCCTTTTGTGCTCTGAGGGGACAGCAGCGGAGCCCAGATCTTCTGGCCGCCTTCTCACCAGGTCGGTGCCAGGTGTCTGTGCTTCCGCTGCAGACACGGAGGGCACCGCAGCAGGCTGCTGCTTCCAGAGGGCGACGGAGTGGGGGGCAGCGCGGGCGCCATGATGGGAGAAGTTCCCAGGCCTCTTGAGGTCTCTTGGTGGAACATGGTAAATACTGAATTAGTGAAGAAACAAAAGTTCAGGCTGGAAATAGGACCAAGCGGCCGCGGAGTAGACACAATGGGGGACGCTGCACATGGGGAAGTAGAAAGGGCGGAGGTGGGTGTATAACCACTGATGGTAAGCTTCCTGGAGGAAAAGAGCCTGCCCACCCCCCGGTCCTCTAAATCAGCTCTGCTGCTTCTGACCAGGGGCCCCTGCTGTTTCTAGCGTCCCCCAGATTCTTGTCCACGCCCTGCTGCTCTCTCACTTCACTCCTGTAGTCAGGTAGTCCCCCCTAAAATGCCACAGGATGCCCGGGTCACTGTGCCCTTTTCTGTGCGCTGCTCCAAAGACTTCGAGTTGGGTGTGCAGGGCTCTGTCGGAGTCTGGCTCTGAGAAATCAGTTGTCCACAGTCTTTTCTTTGCAGTATCTGGACTCCCACTCTGTATCAGGCAGTGTCCAGCACATACTCATCCCCTGCCTTGGCCTGGTCCCTGTGGATGCCACGTCACTAGAGGACCAGACAGTCTGGGGTGGTGGTCTTGGGGACTCCCTGGCCTCCACTGTTGCCCATCTGCACACAGGCCTGCACACAGAGTTGGGGTTCTGCCGGCTCAGTTCTGACTTCCCTGGGGGACTCAGTACTTTTGAAATTGCAGTGACTCTGTCTCCAGCTTTAGCTTCTAGAGGCCTACATGGTGGGGCAGAGACGGTCGACTCTCCACCCCAACCTGTTCCCCCTAAACATAGTGCAGAGCCTGGGGAAAACCTGTGCAGGGACACCATTTCCCAACAGCCTCTTGGGCGTCTCATTCCATGATCGCAGGACACATTTAAGACAATGGAACTCGAACGGAAGTGAGGCTGTGGTTCTACCTCCTCTCCTCAGCTAAAGATGGTGGGGCTGCAAGATGGGGAAGTCCTGGGTCTCCGGAGACTTGGTTTGAGCTGCTACTCAATTGAGAAATAAATGACCTCTTGTGCTCGGCTCGTCACGCCTCTTTGGACCCAGACCTTGACCTGCCTTGTTCACTGCCCAGCTGGGAATGTTCGCTCTCATGGGTCAGCCTCACTGGGTTGAGAGTTGTGTGGCGGACTCGTGGAGAGCATCCTGGGTGAATCTGGGTGGGCTGTGGAGGCGCTGCTTTGGGACTCCCTCTGGTCTCCCACGCTTCTGTCCCTGCTGTTCCGGCGCCTGTGCCGGGGCCACCCTGGACCAAGCAGCTCTGTTCCTTCATGCTTTTCACTGTGACACCCCTGCCTGGAGCAGCCAGCAGTGGACTGAACCCCCGAAGTGTGAGCTACATCAGCCTCTCCTACTCCAAACCATGAGCATTAGGCATTGGGTCCAGCAACGGGAAAGATACTTTATGGGCTGATACTTCAGCCCAGTAATGAAGAAATGCTAAACAGACAAACTAAATCAGGCAAACGCATAGACAAGTAAATGCCTAGCTGAAGCTGCTTGTAGCTGTAAGAGGGATTACCGCCTCAGGTTAAGAACGGGAAAGTGAAAGGAATTAATGCACCCAGTCTTGGTAGATTTCACACTTGAGGGGCAGGTGGCTGGATGCCTTCAAAGAGACAAGCCAGAGCCTTCTTCCCACTGGCACCCCAGGAAAGACCCCCCTAATTCTGCTTCTCCGAGGATCCACTTTCTCAGGAACCTGCTTACCATGCTCAGCCTTTTTCTTGGGAGGAAACTGTGCCTTCAGCCAGAATAGGTCTCAGGAGTCACCAGCTCTGCTTATCTGATTTTAAATTACATAGAAAAATGTTATATATATATATGAGTCAATAGCATAATGGACACCCATGTACCTATCATCTAGATTTAACTGTCATATACAACCTGACATATTTGCTTTATCTTTTTTTTCTCCTGGAGTATTTAAGAATAAATCACAAACATCCAAGTGTTTTGCCCATTACCTCTAAGATGTAAAATAGCACTCACGGGACCGTGAGACCATTACTGCACTTAATAAAGCCAGCAGTCTCCTGACACCATCTGATTACCCCACCTATTCCAGTTCACCACGAGTGCTTCATAGTGTCTTTAGAGTCTAGTGAGGGACCCAGCTGCTGCCCATGACCTTCCGAGCAGCCCCGAGGCCCTGTCAATGACTCCTCTGGGCCTGGGGGTGGGGTGAGGACACTGGCTCTGGAGTTTGGCTGGAGGTTTGAGAAGATAATTATTCATCACTGAGGACAGGAACAAGTGAATCATCAAACACTCAGGCTCCATCCCTATAATTTATGGGCTCCAGTCACTGAGTGCTTTATATTGCTAATCAGAGATGCCTGCACCCTCCTCCAGGCTGAGGCAGCCTACCCAGGGTTACCTCCAGCAGGCGGAGAAGACCACTCAAGGTCGCCAGCAGACCTGGGCCCAAGAGCGTCATAGGCCCTGTGCCCGGATCTTGAACACAGGGACCTGAATTCCTGTTTAAGGGCAGCAGGTAAAGTCCAGCCAGAGCGGCCAGGCCACCACCAGGGCCTGGCCAAGCATGCTATGGACGTCAGCAGAGGGTGCAGTGCAAGCACAGCACCCCACAGGGTCACAGGCAGGACACCAGAAAACAAGTCAGGTCACATGTTAAACACACTAAGGGAGCTGCGCTCAAAGTCCAGGTAAATCTGTTTCCAAAGTCGAAGGGCTTTTGTTATATGAATAATTTGTGCCTCAAGTGTCAGGCGTCTAGGAACTGGGTTTTCAGGAAATGAGCGTAAAACAGGCATGAAAAGCTTGCGCCCCAGGACCCTGGACTCAACCTCATGGGGGTAACTGGGCTGTGTGTTTAACATGGGATGACAGCTGACTACAATCGAGAGTGATTATGAGGATCGTGTGAGACCACACTTGCCTTAGTAGCTGGCATGTAACAAACAATAAATGTTGGCTCTCTGCTGTGTCATTTATATATTAATTTATTAACCAGGAAACCAGACAGTACTGATTAGGGCTTAGCTCTGGTCCAAGAACTGTTATGGGTCCTCTGGACTGGACTGACCCTGGAATAGCGCAGGACCGTAGTGCAGTGAGACTTGGGGGCTGGAGTTCCTGTAGGGAGGGAGTGCCAGGACAGGGTGGTGCTTCCAGCCTTGGGAGGGGTTTGCGGCTTTTCTAGGCCTTACCTACTAGAAAGCTCCCCCCAGATCCCTAGTTTAGGTCTCATCCAAGGTCTGACCATGACAGGACTAAGGCCAGCAGGGAGCAAGCGTGGTCATATCTGATCTCCCTTTGGCCTCCGTTTCCTTTTCTGTCTAAGAGGTAACATCTGCTTTCAGGGTGTTGAGGGTGGTGTGGCGTTGGTGTCGAGCACTGCCGTGGGCACCCTATGCTGTATGTAGCCAGCCTGGGTCCTAAACTCCCCTCCAGTGGTGGCTCTGGAGTTGGTGGCCACGACCCAGAGCACGGACGCCATAGGGGTCCAGCTGCCTGTCCCACAGCCAACTCCAGCTTGGAGGAAGCTCCTCTTGGGTTCTCTTGCCGGTTGGGTCAAGAGGGGGCCAGGTCCTAGCTGCTCTCAGCTGCAGAGTTACCGCTGGGAACTTAGAATTCACAGCAAGTGGCCTCTGCTCCCACCACGTAGCTTTTCAACTGATGACGCCATGCAGCGATTACTGTTCCAGTCAGGGTGGGGACCTCTGTAGCTAGTGGCCACATGGGCCTCTGAATCTACCACACTCCTTGTCTCCCCTTGGGTCTCACCAAGGCCCTTCTCCATGGCAGAGGCACACAGGCCATGCTCCTTCTGAGTGGACATTTTTGACAGAAAGGGGCTCTGTACTGTCCCAAGAACCTTTGTGAAGAAGCCTTGGGTTCCACCATTGCTCTTTGGATCCGGGTGGGTGTGTTTTCCCTTTGGAGGGCAAACAGAGTCACAGTCCCATTTTATTTACAGGCTATTCTGGCTGCAGTCTAGGATGTTTGCTGGAAGACAGTGCTGCCTTGCTCGGCTGGGCAATGTTTGTCTTGGAAATGACTCTGCTCCAAGGTCCCCTCAGGTGTAGATAAGACTGAGGCAAAAGGAAATGATATCGAGGCAGTTCTGAAAGTTGCATCTGAACCTGCTGTCATGATGTGGACCCAGCTGGTGAGGAGAAAGGCTGGGTCACACGGTGGAGGTAGATCTTGAGGCCAGAACTGCTGAGAAAGGGACAAGAGGCATCCCACTTGCAGGGTCCGAAAACACAGCCTTGGCACTTTGGAATGAGCAGTGAGACAGCATGGTGCTTGTCTGTTCTCAGCAAGTCTTCTGCTGTTTTCCCCCTCTCCCGGAAGTGGCCGTCCAAGACGTATAGCGGGCTCTGACCCGGCACTGGCCTCTCCCGAGAAACTAACCAGGAAGTCCTGATTTCCCAGTTTTATCTGCCTCAGCACCACAGCTACAGCGGCAGTGAATAGCGTGGCACAGCCCTTGCTTCCTTCTGCCTGAGCAAGCGACAGATCCACAGAACTGCGATCGTTCTCCTGGGGAAGAGGTCTTAGAGGCCTCGCTGCCTGGCACATTGCAGATCTCTCTCCGCTGTGCTGCCTGGTCTGTGCCCGGTTGTCCACCAGGCAGGATGGACTAGCTTACAGGCAAATCCCAGGCCATGCAGTCCAGACCCCAGCATCCCCCAAGGGCCAGAGACAGAGCTGTCAAGGCGGTGATCTGTTTTGAGTGCTGGCACCTGGTGTCACTGCAGGAGGACTGGGAACTGTGCTCCCCTGAATTACGAACCCCAACACCAAGACTGTCAGCGTATCTTACTATTCTCTATTCGCATTTACATAATACTTCTGCTAAGTGCTTTATAATAATTTCATTAGTCACTCATTTATTTAATTGTATAACCTTCAGTTATAAAATCTGATTTTTAAATGTGAGTTTCCATGACCACAAATTTTTATTCAGAAAAACTTTTTTCCAAGTTTGAAAATGCATCCAGATTTTGTGTCCTATCTCTCTAGCAGTGCTTGGTTCTGGAGTATGGAGTGAAAGACAAATTTTAAAGTGGCTGCAGTGATGGCTTGGTCTTTCACTCTGATCTGGAGTTGATAGAGCCTGCCTGCCTTGACACAGGAAGGCAGCTGGGAAGGCCAGGGTGGCCTTGGGCAGGTTCACCCGCTACGGAAGACAGCGCCACTGTGACCGCGGTTACTGGTCTCCCCTAGTGGGCGGTGAGGATGCTGTAGCAGCAGCGCCGCCCAAATGAGGTGTGTGTGGTGGGAGGCCGGGCCCGAGCTCCGACTGTCCTCCCTGGGAAAGTCGTTCTGGCTGCTGTTTGTCACTTGGATCAGGAACCAGTGATGGGCACAGAATGCCCTGACCTAGGAGCCTGAAATGGGGCCGTGTCTGGTGCCTCTCAGACCGCTGCTCAGGGAGACACGTCTCGCTGCAGTACAGTCAAGTGGCAGTGCCCTTCGGAGGGCTCGCAGAGAACAAGTATAAATCGTCAGTCTGGGTGTTATTAATAAGTGAGGCTGTCAGGCCGGTGCCAGCTACCATGAGACTCCTTAGCCTGTGGTTGTGAAGCCAACACCATTAATCAGGACGTTTCCTGCTGTGACCCAGCTTGGCTGTGTGCAGGGATGTCTCATAGCAGTGACGGCCTGGACATGTCCATTTGTGTTGGACGTAACCCCTTTGCTCGGTTCAGGTGTATGTGTGTGTGTGTGTGTGTGTGTGTGTGTGGTGTGTGTACACCCATCTGCCTACGAGCCATGGACTCAGCCCGTGGGGCACAGGCTCCCCACCCCACCATGGTCTCAGGCCTGTGTGGCCCCGGCTTCCAGCCTCCCTCACCCCACTCGTGAGCAAACCTGCCTGAGTTCTCACCCAGCTGACGCTGTCTCAGCCTGTCCCCGTGTCCGCTGCTTTCTGTCCTTCTTACTCATAGCTGGCGTGCTAAGCTTTGCTCTTCCTTCTTGCTTATTACCATCTTTCGCACTAGAATACGGGTACCACAGCCAGTTTTTTTCCTTTTAAAAGTCCGTTTTCTCCACTGTGCACCTGCGTTGAGGACTGTGGGTACCCGGCTCTCGCTGTCCCGCGGGCTTTCAGGGTTCCAGCTTGGGTCCCTCTCAAAGTGGGTTCACGTGGCCTTTTGGATCTCTTCTCACAACCGAGTGGACCCGCCATTTGCTGCCAGCCGCTTCCTGGCCCCCTGCGGAGCCTGACACGGTGCCCCCGCTCCTGGATTGACCTCTTTGTCTTCTCCCCCAGTTTTTATCACCCCATTTCCTTCCACCTTTCAAGGCCCATTGACTGACACATTCTCCTGGATGCCCCCGCCCCCACGCTGCTTCCCCGGAACAAATCCTGAGTCACCCCCTCCTGTGTGTCTTCTGGCCCAGCCCAGCTTGTGTCACCTGTTGTCTGGTCACCGGCCTGCTGGCCTGAGACAGTGACCGTGGCTGACACTACCAGGCACTGTGGATGTTCAGGCTGGTCCCTCAGTCTCCCCCTGCGCCAGGCTCATGGCTATTTTCATTGTAGGGGACAAAGTGGCATCTCGGGGAGGCTAAAAACGTACAGGGTGTCTCATAGCCAGCAAGCGGTGCCGCCCAGCGTGCTTGGCACACCTGTGCTCTCCACACGCCTGCTCTGTGGCTCCTCCCACCGGACTGCCTGCTCCTGCGCGCTGAGGGGAGGGAGCGATGCTTCCCTCGCTCCCGGCCCCTCCCTGTCCTTCCTGCCGCTGTCTCAGCCTGGCTGTTCTTGGCCCGCAGCTTTGGGGGAGGAAGTGGACACATGTGCAGTCCACCGTCTTTTTTTTTTTGAGACAAGGTCTTGCTTTGTAGTTCAGGCTGGCCCTGAGCTCAGTCTCCAACTCACATCACAGCAATCCTCCTGCCTCTGCCTCCCGAGTGCTGGGATGACAGGCATGAGCCACCACGCCCGGCTCTGCCCCCCTGGATTCAACCACAGATTAGAAACATTTGAAGAAAACGTGTCTGTACACTGCATCTGGACAGATGTTTTCTTGTCTCTATTCCCTAAACAACGCTCTCTAACAGCTATTTACACCTCGTGTACATTGGGGTTGGTATCAGAAGTCATGTAGAGATGAGTAAAAGGGAACAGAGGGCGTGAGCAGGCTGCAAACACTGAGCCGTTGTATACGAGGGAGTCTGACTCCGCGGGCCCTGCAGCCGTACCTCGTGGGCACCGAGTGGTGGCAAGACCTGCCCCTTTCCCTTCTCTTGCTCCTTGGAGCAAGACGCCTCTGGATGGCGAGTGCTCGCCGCCCCCGGGTGGCATGTGCTCGCTGCTGGTCTCAGGACTGTGGTTGTCTCCCCTGCCCCTACAGGGTGGGAAAGTCTACCTGACACCAAGATGGGCGGTGAGGAGCCACCAGCCCTAAGCTTTGAGTCGCGAGCTCCGGTTCAGCCTGCTGAGGACAGAAGGTGACTTTTCTGGTTCCCACCTGCCTCAGTGTCTCTGTGGTCTGTTGCTTTGCAGTCCAGGCAGAGAGGCGGGGCCAGTGGCCAGGCCCTGACCTCAGGCCCGGGAAGTGGATGACCTGAGGAAGGGTCACGGTGAGCGGTGGGAGACACGGAGGGTGGGTGGGCTCTTAATGTGGGGTCAAGATGTTCTTGGGGGGGAGGAGAGCACTGGGATAGGGGCCAGCTGGAGGAGCGTGGGGCATGACCGCCGGCCCAAGGAGCCATGTCGGGGGACGTCGGTCCTGCGGGGCTGTCATCCTGCAGCTGCTGTTGGTGTCTCTGCTCTTGGCGTGGCCTCCGTCTGTTTGGGCTGTACTAGTGGCCCCGGATCCAGTACGCAGAGCATATGTGGCCTCCCTGTCATTCCTGGTGTCCCTGGCACTTCCTGTGGACCTGGAGTGTACCCCTTGTACCTGCTGTGCGGAGACCGGGCTGAGACCTGTCTCCAGGCCACACACCTGCTCAGCTTGGTGCGTCTGCCTCTGTGACTCCGGCCTGTGACAGTTGGAAGCTTCTACCTCCTGTCCTGAGCTCCTGTGGCTGTGACCTGCCTGGCCAGGTGGGTGGGGTTGCCCAGGTGGGGACAGGCAGCCGGAGGGGAGGCTGCTCATGGCAGTCACCCAGGCTGGGTGCCTCTTCTCTCGGCCCAGTGTGGGCACCCCCGGCTTGGGGGTGGCTCAGGCCAGTAGGCTCTCGGGACTTGGAAGAGAGAAGGAGGCTGCGGCTCGGGGCCTCTGGGCCCTCCACCCTCCTCTATCCTCCCTATTGTCAGCTGATTTTCAGAACATGCTCAAAGGGGTGAGGTGGCTTCACGGGGTCCCTCTCTGAATCCCCATCCTCCTATTTTTGCCATGGTGCTGAGGCAGAGGCCACACCCAGGTTCCTTGGCTCTTCCTTCCTTGGAGAGTTCCAGGTTGCTCTGAGTAGAGGACAGCAGTGTGAGGCACACTCAGGGAGCAGCAGCCAGGCAGGGTGCCGAGACATCTGCCCCTCTTGGTCAGAGGCTGCCCTCTAGACAGAGTCAAAGTTCCTTTGTTATTTGACTTTTCAGAGCTGCTCATGCTGTTCATTTGCCCGTGGACACCGTGAGCCCCCCCTCAGCGCCTCTTTTGTAAGTGATGTGTCTGAGCACACACGCAGCCCCCTGGTGAGTCTGCTGCATGGAAGTGGGTTTCCAGCGCGCAGGCCCTGCTGCCCCGTGGCTGGGAGAGGCGTGTGAGCCTCGGAGCGGACCTGAGCCTGGCGCCTGTCTGTGGAGAGGTCTAGGCAGGCAGAGCGCAGCAGGGCTCTTCTGTGTGAGGTCCGACGCTCTTGAGCCCCCCCCCCGACATTGTCACTCTGTGAAGGTGGTGTTGAAGAGCTGTGCCTGGCCCTGCTGCATCCCCTCGGGGATCCTGGCTCTGTCGGGAGGGTCACTTGCCTCGGAGACAAAACCCTGAGGTTTCAGTGGCTTTATGCAGGTGTAGTCCACACGGGGAGCCTGGTGGGGCAGCGCTCCTCCTACCTGTCACTCAGGCAGGGCCCTGGTTCCTATAAGTCTTGAGTCCTTATAGTCAGTGAGGGGTCATCGCCAGTCTGTCCAGCAGGGCCTACCTGGGCACGCGAGGGGCGTGTCTTGCTCTGCCCCCATTCCTGTGAGCAGAACTCAGGCGTGTGGCCCCTTCTACCCACAAACCTGCTGGGGAAGCTGAAGGCCAGAAGGGGAGCACCACGAGCACCAGTGCGCGCCGCCCTGGGGCCAGGAGCAGGCCTGGTCTGTGCTCCCCCTGGGCCCTGGCTGTGGTTCCCGGCAGGATGGAGCCCTGATGTCCTTGTCTTTCTTGTCCCTCTGTTCTGCACCTCTCCTGGCCTCCATAGGCCAGCCTGGCTCTGGGAGTTGCTGGAGGAGAAGGGCAAGGTACCCAGGGGTGATGAGCTACTGCAGGGTGGAGGGCGAAGGGAGAGAGTCACAGCTGGGCTTGTCTCACAGCAGGGCAGTGGCGCCTGCCCTACAGATGCCTATGTGTCCAGTGAGCACTGACCGGCCATGCCAGCAGGACATGCCCTCTGATCTGTCTGATCATCACGCACTGTGTGCCGAGTCCTTAGGGATCTTAGTAGCATTTGATCCAGCTCTATTCCTCTCCGGTTAAAAATAAGCCTCATAAATTGAGGCCATGCCCTGGGGGACAGCAGTGTTATGAGCTCATCACCTGATGATGTTCAAACCTAGTTATAAAAATACACAGCGTCTCGTCTGGGCACCGGGGAGGGGGCGACCTACTTTACACCTTGTGGACTGGTGCTGAATTGCCAGAGGTGTGGTTTAGGCCCTTGTTCTGTTTTTAAATTCTTGATAACTAACTGTCTCCAGTTGGTTGCTCTCCATGGAGTCCGAATCCCTGTCCGTAGCACTTTTCCTGGATCAGCACCACAGGGAGTAGAGACTTCCTGGGCTGCTTCCTGTGTTTGGGGTTCCCTGGAGTGAGCAGCAGGGGCTTTTCAGGTCGGTGTCTCCTTTTCCACTGTGGTGGGCCTGGTGGGCCCAGCAGGATGTGAGCCTTTCCTCCTTGTCTTTATTATCTGCGCCTGTGGGCAGCTCTGAAGCCGCCCACCAGCAGCTTCTCCTGAGGTGAGCCCTGAGCCCTGGGACAGGGAGGGACGGCTCACTCCTCAGGCCTGAGTCTCATATGAAACTTGCCCTCGGGAGCTCTGCCTCTGTGAGTTGCCTGAGTTTGCTAACACTTGGGGTAGGGGGATGCCAGGAGAGGCGCCCCAGGCCCTTGGAGGGTCTGAGCTGTGGAGGTCTGGCCCGGTCTTGAGGCTCTTGGAGGAGCAGACCAGGGAGCTGAGATCTGCAGGCTGAATTCCTGACAGGCTTCGTTTCCTAGAAGCGTCCTAAGCCTCAAGGTTTCTGTAGCTTCTCCAAGGTCACAGAGCCTCACCTTCTTGACTGTGCTAAGCAGAACCAACAGATGTCCGTGCTCTGTCTCCATGGCCAAAACCACGTGGCCACTGCCCTCCTGTGGTTTTTTTTTAAAAGAAAGAAGGAAGGAGCTTGTTGGCCAGCTTCGGGTGGGCGCCTTTGTCCTGGATGTGCTCAGAAGCCGAGAGTGGCCCTGGCATGGCTTCCCGGTACCTGCAGCTTCCCAGGGCCCTGACGTCTCCCTCACCGGGTGTGGTCAGAAGGTCCTGCTGCCAGGTCTGTGCCTGTGCCTGGCACAGCTCTGATGTGGCTCCAGGCCGGGGAATGGTTCCGCCATCTAGAGGGGCTTCAGGGCTGGTCTTGCACATGGTGGGTGGGTGGGTGGCATGACTGGGTGATGTTCATTCAGAGAAGCACAGGGTCTCTGTCCCACGTCCTCACAGCCTGCCCCACAGCATGCCTCCTTCCACATCTCAGCCCCGCTCTCATCAGCGGTGGGCACTGGCACTGGCACTGACTCGGAGGCACTGCAAGGGCTCTGGCTTTACTTTTAAGTGTAGATTCTAATGGGGTCCTGGCAAATTCACCCAGGTCAGAGCTGGGCCTGTCATCTGTAGTCATTTCCGAGGCTGTATCTGGCCCTGTTTGTAGAAACACTCAGCCTTCTTCATCTTTTTTAGCAAAACATTTGTTGGTACATTTTAGATATTAACAGTGATAACCTCCATCATAGGGAATTTGTACTCATACATGATATTTCTTAATTCTTTTTTTTTAAACTCATTCTTCTCCCTCCCTTATATACAAAAGCTTTCCATTTTTCCTTTGATTTTTTTTCTGTTTTTTGTCTTGCCTCTTCTTTCCTTTCTCCCTTCTCCCTCATTTATGCTCTTTCTTTTTTTTTTTTAATCTTTATTGGTACATTAAATATACACATCATGATTACACTCCATAATGGGGATTTGTACCAGTATAAGACACATTTTAATTCTCATTTTTCCCCTAGCCCTACCCACCCTACCACCCCCCCCATACACATAAAATTTGTTTCCTTACTTTTTTGTTACAATCTCAACATTGTCCCCCTTCACCCTATTTTACATTGAGCATTTTCTATTTCACAATATATAACATACAATGCTAGGACTCATTTACATCTTTATTTTCTCATACCAGAGAAAAGATGCGATATGTACCTATCTGTGCCCTATTTATTTCACTTATGAGGATATCC
>PVIR01041769.1:0-12598 GCA_004026965.1 Petromus typicus | reverse complement strand
CTTGTACTTGGGAGATAGGTGAGGTGCTACTGCGCTAAATGGTTTTTTCATATCACTACATCTTTGGCAAGCCTTGTAAGTACCTGTGTACTCTTCCCTTGCTGCTTTTCTGAACTAACCTCTTAATATTTTTCTCCTAACTTTCTCCATTTCAGCCCTTTTGGCTTCTTTGCTATTTTCTGTACATCCAGGCACATTTTTATTCCTCCAGCCTAGCACATTCTTCCCACACTCAACTGACCTCATCACGGTGCCCAAGTATCCCTTCATCAAAAGTTCTTCTCACCGCCTTTCTAAAGACGAACTCGCTGTCTCTCTCATTTTTATGTCCTTCGCCGTATTGTGATTGTACTCATAGTATGAATATGGTACTGCCAGAGCTTTATTTCTTTGTTTATCTGATTTCTTCTCATCTCATTGTATGATTTTCAAAAGAGCAAGAAATTCACCTGTGTTGCTCACAGTTGATAATGGAACAGATCTTGTTAAATTTGAAAATAATGTTTGTAATACATGTGAGATTATAACTACACGTAACATGTATATATAGGTGCATGTATGTATAGTCATGTTACTACTCATTTTAAATACCAAATAGTTTTAATGATTAACAAGACGATGTGGAAAGTTATGCAGACCTGAGTTCCAGTGAAACTTGTGAAACACCCATTGAAAGCCTTTGGAAATGGTACTAAGGGCCAACAGCAAATGAAATCTCTTGACAAGAAGCCCTGTGAGAATTGAGTAGCAAAGGCAAGAGTCTGTGATTAAAAAAAAGCTTCCTCTCCCTTTCCAAGCAGGAAGATGAAGACTTCACTCCAGAAGTAATCCCTCACTTGCAGTCACAGGGCTTTCTGTGGAGCGATGTCAGTGTTGTTCGTTACGCTCCCGGCTACTTGCTGCTGAGTCTGCGTCTCAGCATGTGGATGGGGGCAGTCTGGTGGAGACGTGGAGGAATGCCAAGAACATGGGGCCTGCTTGCCCTTGACCCTGCTCATAAGGCTCCATTGACAAGGGACAGATGAACCTCATGTCAGCATTTCTGCTGTCCAAGCGATCAGCTTCTGGACTGACACTCACAGAGAACCCTGCTACCATCCCCACCACTAGTTCTGCATAGATTTTTGCCTAACTATGAAATTGTGCATATCTCAATTAAAGCTGTTTAAAAACTTGGTGTATTTTCTAAAAATCTTGAATTCAAAATTTAATAGTAAGTTCCAAAATAAGTTCTTAGGTCCTACTTCCAGTTGTACTCTACACATCATCTTAAAGATTTTCTAGATGGTCCATGTTATTTCACAGTGTGGTCTTGTACTTGTTATTTTTTCTTTGATTTTTTTTCCCCTTGTAGATGTATCTCTTGAATATAATGTTCTTTTGATGGTTCTCTTTGAATGTATCCCTTATTCTCTGCTTGGGTTGGTTGATTTCTTCCTGTAGAGAATCCTGTACTGTATTAATCTCTAATGTTATACCCTGCAACATAATTATTTTTAAATAAACAGATACAGACAGAACTACTCGAGACAATCTAGTGTCTGGAGTAGTTGAGGTAATTGGCTAGCATTTTTTTTTTTTTTGAGACAGGGTCTCGCTTTGTAGTTCAGGCTGGCCCTGAGCTCTGCCTCAAACTCACATCACAGCAATCCTCCTGCCTCTGCCTCCCAAGTGCTGGGATTACAGGTGTGAGCCACCATTGTGTTATGTGGTTATTTGGGACTTTGTGCTTGCCAGGCAGACACTGGAAGCACTGAGCAAAATCTCAGTCCTAGCATTTTGAACTTGTAGAAAAATAAAATCTTAGATGTAAATAGTTCATGACTATTTGCTGTTGTTCATGATTTCCAGGAAACTAACACAAAATATTTTATTATCATACCTGAACCTACCATAATATTTTATATTTTTTGATAGAATCCAGATTAAATAAAATTATCACAAATGATATGTCACATATCATTTAAACATTTTATATATATATATTTACTTTGAATCAAAATCATTTTGTTGATATAAAAATATAAGGAATTTATTATTTTCCTGTAAACTAAGGATCTTTAGAAACCAGAGATCTACAGTTTCTAAAATGAGATTGCATATTTCAATTACTTAAATCTCTACTATCTCCAAAACGAGAGAGAATTGGAAGATGCGAGTGTGAAACAAACTAAATTTTGACGTTCTTCTTTTCAGCGTGACAGCCATGGAAATGCCCAACTCCTTTCTTCCTTCAATGAAATCTGTCTTAAGAGAAGTAGTTGGTTGGCCACTTCCTCCCGTGGTGCCTGTGGATTCAACAGCGTTCCTGACGCTTGCCCCCTTCCCAGGCCGTTACAATGTCTACCTGGATGCTCGGAGCTCCTATGGCCTGGCCCTGTCTCCGCATTGTTGAGCTCTGACGTACGGCCATTGGTCCTGACCCCCATACCATTTTGACTTTTCCCCTAGGTGCCCTTGAGATACTTTTCTCATTCACTGTTGTGGAATTTCTTAATTATTTGTATTGAGGTAGGTCTATTTTTATCAAATCTGCTGGGCATTGATGGACCTTATTTGGTCTAGAAATTTAATCTTCATTTCTAGAAAATTGTCCTTTTTCTTACTTTATAATGCCTTCTACTAACTTTATTATTTGGCTTATGGGAAAATTATCAAATTGAACTTCCAGATGTTGATAGATTTTAGTTTTGGTATCGTTTAAACATTTTTATGAGACTTCTTTTAGTTTTTGAATATTCTTTAATTTTTTTGGTGCTGGATATTGAACCTAGTGCTTATCAAACAAGTGCTCTTCCACTGAATAAGGGCTCCACCAGCCCTTGAATATTCTTTTTTTCCCTAAACACATTCAGTATCATTAATGTGGTACCCTTACATGTCCAAGGGATGAGCAAGATATTTGACTAATATTTACATTTTTAAAAATGTATTAAAATAAAAGACACATTAGTATCCCTCAGAAGACCTACCCTCACTTCAAAAACACTGATCCCACCATTGTTATCACTTTTTTAATGTTTATATTTGTTGGTACATGTGTGGTACATAGTGGGTACATTCTCCGTGGAGAGTTGGCCCATGTCCATACTGCATCCTCATTCTTTCTCATCCGTGTCCATTTCCTTCTCTTCTTCCCCCTCCATCTCTTGGTACTTTTCTCATTTGCAAAATCTGTCTTTGTTTTCTATTATCTTTCCTTTTTTTGCTAATTTATTTATATTTTGAGTTTCTAGTAGGAGAGAAATCCTAGATACTTATGTTTCCATGTCTGCTTTATTTTGCTTAACGTTATAGTCTTAAGGTGAATCCATCTCCTTACAGACAACTCAAGGAGACCCTTTATGATAGAGCAGGATTCCACTGTGTATAAATGTTGCGTTTTCTTTATCCATCCATCTGCTGCTGGAGGTACAGGTTACTTCCAAGACTATGAATTGTGGGTATGAATATATCACTGTAATATGAAGACTTTATCTTTTTCAGGAAAATATTTAGAAGGCAAATAATGGGGTCAAATTTCTATTTCTAGTTTTGAGGAATCTCCATCCTGATATTCATAGTGGTCGTACTAGTTCACATTCTCACCCACAATGTAGAAGAATTCTTTTCCCCTGCAGCCTCGCCAAAATTTATTATCTGAGTTCTTGACGATAGGCATTCTTTCTGGAGTGAGGTGGGATCTCAGTGTTATTTTAATTTACGTTTTTCTAGTGGCTAGTGACGTTGAAATTGTTGTTATGTATTTATTGGTCATTTGTATTTCTTTGGAGAAAAAGTATCATTTCACATGTACATTTTTTGATATCTAATCTTTTGAGTTCTTTATATACTCTAGATCTTGGTCCTCTGTCTGAGGCGCAATTATTTTCCCTTTCTGAAGGTTTTTTCTTCACATCACTGGATGTTTTCTTTGCTACACAGAAGCTTTCTAATTTGCAATGAGCCCATTGGTTGGTTTTTGCTGTTATTCTTATGCAACTGGAATTCTGTTTAGAAAAATATCTGACTCTGCTTAAGACTTCAAGGGTTTTACCTGTTTTGTGAAGATTCATCCATTTCCCCGTATATTTATAATCTTTTGGTAGAACTTAACCCACTACTAATTTTCAGTTTGGTATCAAGACAGTATCTAACTTTTGTTTTTACTTTTACTTTTTTACAGCATAAAAATCCAAGAGTTTCTTGATAAATGTGTGACTAACTCAGTGCTCATGGATACAGAAGACCCAGAGGCAAGGCGAGGAGGTAAAAAGACTAAAGAAGGCCACACTGTGTCGGGGGCCTAATGATAAGGGCTAAGGTTGAGAATAAACACAGATTTACCCTAAAGATGAGATAAATTCTATAAACGACTGTAAGTCAAATAAAGCAGTCTCAGAGTTCAGTGTAGAGGACTCAGATATTCCTCAAGACAAATTGGGGATCAGCACAGCGTTATGGACAGTGAGGCTGTCAGCCATGAGAACAGAATTTGTGACAAAGGCCTTGTTTTGTAGAGCCAGAGGTTGTGTCTCTCACCCACTGGGGAAGTACTGAAGAAGAGCATCAAGGGAACGGGTAGAGTGCTTGTGCAGACACACGAGTATCCTATTAGCACGAGAAATCCAATAATTACTAGAATTATGTGGGTTTATGAGCCACTCTATCCTCTACACCTGTATTGCAGTATACATCTCACATCTGTAGTCTCATAATTTAAAGAATATTAGATAGGTATAACATTTACTATTTTCTATGAGACAAGCATAGTGCTAAGCCTCATCCTGTCTGCTACTGCATATCTTCGCCATTGGGGGGATTTATTAATGCCATATCCTCAGGCACATAAAAGGGTTTCTTTTGCTTAAGCAAGATTGTCTGTCTGCAGTTTGGCTATGAAGTGCAGGATACATATATTCAAGTCAGTGACCGAATTTCCATTAGCTGAAAGGCATCCATCTACATAGTCAGTGGGTATTAGACATCCGGCAGGGCGGTGAATACTGGCTGAGTCCTGGAACTCTAGTGATGTCATTGATGGGTCATAGAACACTGCCAAGTCCTTAGTGATAACTGATACCACATCAACACTGATGTCCAGCTGATCGCTGCTCATCTCAGTGTTCGGTCAACAGAGAGCTGCTCTTGGTAGTTTTGATTTTGGCTATATAAATGTCGTTCTTTGCCATCTTTGACTAACTCAGTGAGAGCTGTATCAGAGAGAGATTTACCTGATTTCAGCAGTTCTCCCCAAAGTGGATCATGAAGCATAAACAGAAGAGAAAACATCTGGAAGGCAGAATTGCACTTCAGCCTGCCAAGATGTCAAGAGGTACATGTTAGTATATTCTCTTAGGAAGGATGGAGGAATTATCTTTAACTTGAGGGACAAGAAAGGATTTGTACTGTGTGGTGTAGGAGTAGAGAAAAGAGAGAGAGAGAGATGGAGAGAGAGAGAGGAAGGACTGAGGGATGGAGATTTTTGTCCTCCTGAGGGCTCAGAGAAAGTTCTGAGATCCAGCTTTTATCTCTGGTTTATCTGTTAGTCTCTCTGGCCATAGTCTCTCTGGGTTATATGGTCATATACGTAGTCTAGACAACTTTATTTTTCTTTCAAGAATGGATTTTATGTCATTTGACTCCTTCCTAAGGATATTGAGAGTGTTAATGAAATTGTGATTTCTGACAGCATTTTCTTATCTTTGATGAAGAAGAAAACTATGGTTCATAGAACTCAAAGAAATATTTTAAAAAGATTGATCACTGGTTTCTGAAGGAATGACTGTAAAATCATAAATAGTGTATTTACTCAGGAGTAAAAAGCTCATATTGTTTCAGGCTATGAGGATATGCCTGCATGACTCCTATGTGAAACATAAGGAGAATCAGAACACACACATACATGGACACACACAGACACACATGAATTAGCTATCAATGGTGAATTGAGATAAGATTTGACTTTTTAGGGAAAAATTAGAATTTTCCAGTGATTTATCTCAGTGGCACTATTCCTTCCTCACAAGCACAAGGTCCTTAGTTCAATTCCCACTACAAAAAAAAAAAATTGGAATTTGAAGTTATGGTTGTTTTGGAGATGAACAGTAAACAAATAAGTTCTGTGACGGAGGACTGTCAGTCAGTGGAGTGAGCAGGAAGACTGGAGTTGACTCCCAAATTTAAAATTCAGAAGTGTCTAAGAACAGTCGATACTCCCAACATTATTGTCAGCTTCCATATTTTTTGATGATCTCATGTTTAGAGGGTAAATTTGTCTTCCTTTCACCTTCATTAATATTATCATGTATTCAAAAATTTATAAATAGACAGACACACAAATAGACACACACACAAGGCAAAAAATAGGCCAAAGAAATGGAAATACTAACATCCACCAAGGTTGTTTGCATACTGTACCCCAAATAGGATCGTATGCCCCTTAAAATGAGAGGACAACTTGACTTCACTAGAAGAGGCCAAGCAGCACTGACTGGTACATGCAGAATGAACTTCCCAGTTGTGTACAAACTGAGTGTAAATTCAGACAAAGAGGCCAAACTTGTCCTTCACAAGCTAATTCATAGGCTGAGACTAAAAAATACTGTCATCAACATACAGCTTTCAGAGAAACCCTGGTGACCAGCATCCCTGCAGCTGGGAAGGGAAAGTGCAGGGAGAGACGCAGAGGTGTGTGTGTCTGTGGAAGTGGCACACGACTCTTGTGCTCACTTTGCCTTGTGTGAAATGTGATCACATGACCAGGGAGAACTCCAAGGCAGTTCCGTAAATAGGTTAGAATCAAGTGGAAAGGCAGGAGCAAGAGTCTGTGCCCCAGAGATGCGCTGGGCAGATGTGATGGTTCTGCAGCATACTGACAAGATAAACATTATTCGACATGTAACACTTTTTACTAATAGGAATCATGTTATGTATCAGAAAGGATGGAGATAGTGTATGTTCACTGAAAATGCCAAAGGATAGAGTCATTGTTTGCTTAAGAATAGATTCATTCAGGGGCCGGGGATTTAGCTCAGTGGTTCCAGCGCCTGTCTTGCAAGCGCAAGGGCCCGGGTTCAATCCCCAGTAACCACATGCCATACTGGGCTTGGAGACTCACCCACATACCACAGGCTGGGTGTGGTGGCTCACGCCTGTAATCCCAGCACTCTGGAGGAGAGGCAGGAGGATTGCTGTGATGTGAGTTTGAGGCTGAGCTCAGGAGCAGCCTGAACCACAAAGCGAGACCCTGTCTCAAAAAAACCTAAAAAAAAAGAACAGATTCATTCACATAAACACCAAACTGGGTCTCTATCTTTTCATCATTGTTTACTTTCGCAGGAGAGGTGACTATGCAAGATGATCTTCAGGGTGCAGATGAGATACTGGCTCTGACTGAACCCTATACAGCGAAGGATATTTCTTACACAACCTCAGAGAACCTCTCCTATGAAGATGGATGTCTTGGTGCAGGTATGGAGGGACTATTGAACAGGGTCAGAAAGTTAGTTGGGCATATTCCAGATTTGAGTTGAATGCTTTTGGCCATCAGCTCCTACAGCTATTTAGTCAGAAAGAGACAAAATAATCAGAAGTGGAAAGAGTGAATACCAAAGAGACGCATGGAGTAAGCACAAGATCATCGAGGACTGGGTTTTGTTTAAGAAATGGTGGAAGGGGGCCAGGTGGGTAAAAAGTTATCAGAGACACACAAAAGGATGGTGTTAGTATGATCTCAAGGTCTGTGGTAGACAGGCATGAAGGAGGCGAAGAAACCCAAGATCATAGGCTCTTCAAAATATCCGGATTCGAGATACCTTTCAGACACACCCTGTCTGAAAGCGTACCCTCCCTGCGTTCCCATGGCGAGTGCTGTCACACATGACCCTTCCCAGATCCAGTTGCACTGTCCACACTCCCCTCCCTCCTCTTGAGCTTCCCCAGACACATGAGTTCTGTATTCTAAGTTCTTGTCCCTATTATGGAGACAAGTATTATGGAGTAACAATTATTCTAAATTTTAAATGACCCTACTCTCATTTTTCCTATTTGAAACTTTGTATAAATGAAAGTGCAAAATATATACCTTATGTTTCTGTCCTTTCATACATCTGCATGATGATTATAAGATTTCAGTTGGAAGAAAAAATTTTTTTTTTTTTTTTAGGTTTTTTTTTTTGAGACAGGCTTTCGCTTTGTGGTTCAGGCTGGCCCTGAGCTCAGCCTCCAACCCACATCACAGCAATCCTCCTGCCCCTGCCTCCCGAGCGCTGGGACTACAGGCGTGAGCCACTACGCCCGGCACTGTGGCATGTGGTACTGGTTGCCGCTGGGCGTGAGTCTCCATGCCCAGTATGGTATGTGGTTACCGGGGAATCGAACCCGGGCCCTTGCGCCTGCAAGACAGGCGCCGGAACCACTGAGCTAACTCCCCGGCCCTGGAAGAAAAATTTTTTGACTGATTATACTTTGCCTGGCCACTAGACTTGCTTTCTATGCAGAGAGTAAGAGTTTTTTTTTTTTTAACATTAAAGCCCCTGCTTTTTAAAAATTTTTTTTCCTAGAAACCAACAAATTGCCTCAGTGTTTTCGACATCTTCCATCCCACAAGCAGCCTCTGCACCAAGATTTGAGGGAGTGTCAGAATTTCTCCTTCGTTTCACGTTCCCGTTCACCTTCCACCTTCGCCAATAACCACTTGATGACCTCAGTCTCTATTGCAAGAAGAGTTGTGAATGTTTACTACATGCGTGTCCTGACCGATAGGGGTGTCGCTATCTTTGGGGATAACGACAGAGAAGTGGAGCCTCCCCCGAAGAGGATAAGCATAGCAAAGCTCACCTTCCCTGAGCGGATTCCTCCAAAAGTCACCGTTCCGGATGACGTGCAGCACTGCCTGACTAACAGCAAGGCTCCCTGGGACAGCGAAGTCCAAGAAGCGGGAGAGGCTGAGAACGCAGCGAAGCCTCTGGTCCAGGAGGCAGGTCCCAGCGCCCAGACAACTCCTTGGCTGTCGGACCTGGAGAGGGGCTTCCGGTGCATGGGCTGCTGCAAGGTCTTCCCCACGCTGGAAATCCTCACGAAGCACGTGGAACACAGCACTGAGGAGGGCTTTTCCTGTCTTACTTTCCATCTTGCCTTTGCCAGGCTAAGGAGAAAAAGGAAGAAGGAAAGAAAGAGGGTCTTCAACAACGGAACCTGGCAATATTAACCCAACCTCTGGAGGCTCCAGGGAAACATTTCTGTGGCATTCTTACATTTGTATAGTGAATTTCTTTGTCAATTTTTGTTTCACTTTTTTAATAAATAAAACTTTTTATATCCTTGATGGTTAGAAGAGATTACAAATAAGATTAGGCTTCAGTGCTGTGGGCTTAAATCTCCTCCTTCTATTTTACACTTCTGTTCTGAGTCAGCCGTGTATTCTTGGGAATGGAGATGATAACAGTTACAAATGATAGTATTATTAAGGTCACAAGCACGGATTTAGGAATTAAGAGTTGGGTTTAGAAAAAAATGAAGTGCTTCCCCGTCTGGCCGCCAGGGGGAGCCCGCAGTCACCAACAGCTGTCACGTGGAGTATCACCCCCAAACCCCTGTGGGTGCCCTGGGCAACTATTCGAGCATTTTCTGGCCGCTGGAGTCCCCACAGCTGCCCAGTCCTTCCCAGGCACTCTGATCTGTTGCGGTTAACACTGTGAAAAGTGATAAAAGACTGGGCTCCCATGGCGTGGAAACAGGAGGGAGGACAGCACATCCATGATATCTGTAAATCCCCAAACCTGTAGGGCTATGATCTGTTTGGCCGCTTCACTAGGAGACCTCTGAGAGCAGGGACAATCACTTTAGCTTTTCCCAGAAATGTTGGGGCTGTCGATGAAGCAGCTCTTTGTGTGAAATAGGGCCACACTGTCACCAGGATCCCCGCGACCTGTCTGAAAGGTATTTATCTTGGCCATGGCAGACTGGTCTATCTGAGATGACTGCATTGGAGCCACTGTGCATGAGCCTTGGAAAGCTAACAAGAAAAGGTTTCTTGGCCATAGGGTGTAGAAAGATCCTAGCTCAACTGCACACCACGGAGAAAGCTGATGACAGTGTCAGAGCCATATTGAATGGCTGAGTTCATAGCAGTACCATGAATTTTCACTCTTGTTCCCGATTTTCCTAGGTTCCAAATTGGAATCTGCCATGAATGTCTCTGACCAGCCACATTTTAAAGAACAATTGAGTCACTAGTAACATTACTAAAGGGAAAAGCAAACTTACACCTTAGACAGTTTTTCACTTTCTATCTTATGATACCCAAAAAGGAAAAAAATTAGAAAAGACTCTGATCCATCCAAATCTCTCTCTCCTCTGGCTTGAAATTTTATGTCTGTCAAATTTCACCTGTTGAAAACTAAGCTCAACCTTGACTATTGGGGGATGGGCGTCTGATGGCTGATTGAGTCATCCACGTTGGCTTCCATGAGAGGGGTCAGTGCCCTGTTCCTAGTTTGAAGCTCCTTCATTGGAGCAGCATGAGGCAGGTGGCACCATCTATGAGGAATGGGCCACAGTAGACACTCCTTCGCCAATAACCTTGATCTTGGATTTCCTGCCATCTAGATCTGTGAGGAATACACTTCTATTGTTGATAAGTTACCCACTACAATATTTAGTTATACAAGTCCAAATTAACTCATATTGACAATTCCTCCACCGTGTTCACCCTGAAACCCTCTTAACCCTTATGTCTTACACGCAGCGCTACTCCTGGGAAAAGTCCTTTGCCCTTTGATTCTTAGCTTCCTACACATTTTTTTTGTGTGTCTTAAAAATATCACTGTCATCCTGTCTTGTATCACATGGCCTTTTCAATCTCTGATTTTTTCCCTTTTCCTTCCACTCCTACTTAGGGTACTCTGTGTTCTAAGTTTGACATCCCACTCCTCTTAGCTGTTGTAGTCCAAACTTTCCACTTAGGTAGCTTATCTATCTTGTACGATTTTCCCCCAAGCCATAATCTCAGTCATGAAGTCTTTCTTATGGTGCAGAACCAGATTCCTGCTACATCCGACAGTTGTCCACCTGAGTACCACAAGTGCCTCAAGCTCAACATGTCTAATAGAAAGGTTGTTATCTTACTTCAGAAACCTGGTCTTCCCCTTTGCACTATGTGTGTGTGTGTGTGCGCGCTGTACAACTTTATTCTTTTGCTAAACCTAAAACTCTGGAAGTCAGTGTATATAATATTTATATACTATACATGCTCCCATTTGTCCCTACACTTAACTGGTTGTTCTGGTTATACTGTTTGAGTCTCAAGAGTGTAATTTTTTTAGTGTAATTTTTTATGCAAGTTTTGAATGTAACGTTCTTCAAATTCTCATACATGCTGTTACTAGCACTTTCTTTTTTGTGGAAATTAGTTGTTTGTATCAGTAAAATAAAAGGGAGGCATTGTTTTCACATACCTAAAACCTGTGCTATCTTCTTCCAACCTTTGAATTCACAGTGTTCCTGATTTGGTTGTCAAAATTTGATTCACTCAGAAATAATTCCTCTATCAATGTAAAGCATGGCATGTACAATAAGTGTTATTTTGTTTTTGTTTTGTTTTGTTTGAGACAGGATATTGCTTTTTGAAGTGCAGGCTGGCCTTAAGCTCAGCCTTGAACTCACAGTAATCCTCCTACCTCTGCCTCCCAAGTGCTGGGATTACAGGTGTGAGTGACCATGCCTGGCACTGTGGTGTGTGGTACTGATTGCTGGTGGGTGTGAGTCACCACTCCCAGCCTTGTTGTATGTGGTTACTGGGGATCGAACCCGGGCCCTTGCACTTGCAAGGCAGGCGCTGTAACCACTGAGGTAACTCCCCGGCCCAAGACCAACTCTTTGTTGCTAGAACCTTGATTAGAAAAGGGAAAGGGAAAGTGAGGTAGCAATGGCTTCTGGGAAGACAATAGTAGTAATAGTAGTAATTACTGATTGGAGGTTTTTATTTCCTACTTACCAGTCACACTTCCAACCTTTCTATGTAGTTTATGAGAGCATCAGCTGTATTTAACATAGCAACAAATAGATCTGCAAAATAAAATAACTTAGATAATCTAGCAAAATGTTGTTAGGCTTGACTATACAAGGTGTGACTGAGAATTTCGGGGACTATTTAAAATTTTAAACAATTATTTCAGTAAAAGATCCCTACTGTTAATTCCCCTCAAAATACTCAGCCTCACTTTAAACACACTTATAAGCAATTCTGGATGTTCTCCTTCATGAGTGTCTTTTTTTTTTGGCATCCTTGTGTCTACCTTGATGTCCTGAATCAACTAAAAGCATTTGCTTTTCACAGTCATCTAGATTTTCAGGAAGAGACAAAGCGGCTGGTGTGAGATCCAATGGAAAGGACACACTGTCGTGTTTTTTTTTTTGTTTTTTTTTTTTAGGTTTTTTGAGACAGGGTCTCGCTTTGTGGTTCAGGCTGGCCCTGAGCTCAGCCTCAAACTCACATCACAGCAATCCTCCTGCCTCTGCCTCCCGAGTGCTGGGATTACAGGCGTGAGCCACCACGCCTGGCACTGTGGTATGTGGTACTGGTTGCTGCTGGGTGTGGGTCTCCACACCCAGTATT
>PVIR01041768.1:0-12597 GCA_004026965.1 Petromus typicus | reverse complement strand
ATTTCCCCAGTGTGCAAGATGCCACCTTCAAGGCTTGGCAAAATTCCAGAAGACGCCCTAGCCAGCTTAATTTCTTCTTTCTCCTCCTCCTCCTCCTCTTCTTCTTCTTTTTCTGTACCATGAATTGAACAGAGAGGCCTTTGCACCGAGCTACATCCCCAGTTCTTGTTTATTTTATATTTTGGTTTCACTAAGCATCTAAATTGTCCAGAGTAAACTCAAACTTGCCATCCTCCTGCCTCAGCCTCCCAGCATGGTGGGATTACAGGCTTGTACCACCCCACCCAGTCCTGGGCAGCTTCTTGATCTACCTCGTGAGACACCCTGAATGAGACTCACCCAGCAAAGTTCTTCATGAACTCCTAACCCCCAGAAACTGAGATGGTAAGTGTTTAAGAACTTTAAATTGTCTCAAAACAATAGACAAAGGACATAGAGCACTTCTCTTTTTCTGAGTCCCCACATGAGCACATTCTGACAATAGTATTCCCCCGCCCCCCGACCCCTGTGCTTTGGTTTGAACACATTTCCTGTGGTGTAGTCAGATGTATCTTTTCCTGAATTGGTGTTTTAAAAATATATGTGAGTTTTAAATGACAGAGTGGCTGTAGAGGAAAAACAAGGCCGTTGGAAGCAGGCTGGGGACACCGTGCTCATTTCTCTGTGGTGTTTAGGCTCTGCTCTGGAATGGGTGTTTACACAGAGGATTTACTCTGTGCCACACTTGCACATGTGTGTGTACACATGCGTCATCCTTTTAAGAGACAGAGCTGTACCCATGGCATCATGTAAAATCCAAGGACCTCAGTGAGCAGCCAGGAAGCAGGAAGGATCCAGGAAGGATGCGGAAGGAGCAGCGAACAGCAAAAGGAAAGTGCTGATGGGAACACAGAACGGGCTGAGTGTCCCAGTCATCGTCAGGCCTTCTGAGAGGGCAGGGGTCGCGGCAGCTTTTCCACTGTGAGGTTCTCCTGCTCAGCCCAGGACTCCCAGCCCCTGTGGGGGGGAGGGGGGAGTGGTTTCTATAGAATCCTTGCTTGTGTCCTGATTGCTGTGAGCGCAATCAAGGCGCATAGTGAATTCAGGGCCAGCCTGAACTACAAAGCAAGACCCTGTCTCAGAAAAACACACAAAAGGGCCAGGGATTTAGCTCAGTGGTTCCAGTCCCTGTCTTGCAAGCACGTACCACATACCACAGTGCTGGGCGTGGTGGTTCACACCTGTAATCCCAGCACTCTGGAGGCAGAGGCAGAAGGATTGCTGTCATGTGAGTTTGAGGTTGAGCTCAGGGCCAGCCTGAACTACAAAGCCAGACCTTGTCTCAATCGATTCATATGTGTATCTCCTGCCTGTCTGTAAGCTTCACCAGGGCAGAGACCACTTCCAGTTTTTCATACTCAAATTACTGAATGAAGAAAATACATTTTTAGGGGAACTTAGCTGAATTAGCAATCCAGTCACTGAAGTTCTAAGGGGACTTGACTGATGCCCAAACGTGTCTGCTTTGTTTTCAGCTAAAAACTGTAAACGTGTGGGAAATGCAGTCCCTGGTATATTTGTTGAAGGATTCCAAAAGAGGCAAGAGGATCACAAATCCAAGTGTCACCTGGGTCCCAGAGTAAAAGATAATAAAGCTAGATGTGGGGTTGCGACCCTGTAATGCCAACACTCTGGAAGGCTGAGTGAGGTAGGAAGGAGAATCAAAAGTTCAAGCCCAGCTTGAGCAACTAGGTGACTAAGCCAGGCCCAGTCTTAAAAAATAAAAGGTCTGGGCATATAGCTCAGTGCGAAGGGCTCAAGTTGTGGGACCTCTGCACTTTCTGTGGCCCAGGGACCCAGGTGGATCCCTGTATCCCCACGCGGTAGGTAGCGGCACTCGCGGAGAACTGGCTGAGTTCGGTGGCTCCGCTCCGCTCCGCGAATCCAGCCCGGTTTTCCACGCGCGCCGCCGCTGCCGCCCGCCCCGCCCCTCCCGCCCCGCCCCGCCCCGCCCCGCGCCGCCGCCGCCGGAGCTGCGCGAACATGGCCGAAGTCGGCGAGGACAGCGGCGCCCGCGCCCTTCTGGCGCTGCGCTCGGCGCCCTGCAGCCCGGCGCGGTGCGCCGCATCCCGTCCCGCCGCGTCCCCGCCGCCGCCGCCGCCTCCCGGGCCCACCGCGTCGCCGCCGCCACCGCCGCCCGCCCAGCCCCCGCCCGCGCCCCCCGGGCCGCCGCCGCCTCCACCGGGGACACAGGGCGCGATCGCGGGCGCGCCGCCTGCCCTGGTGGCCGCCGCGGCCGCCTCGGTGCGACAGAGCCCCGGGCCGGCGCTGGCGCGCCTCGAGGGCCGCGAGTTCGAGTTCCTCATGCGGCAGCCCAGCGTCACCATCGGCCGCAACTCGTCGCAGGGCTCGGTGGACCTGAGCATGGGCCTGTCCAGCTTCATCTCGCGGCGCCACCTGCAGCTCAGCTTCCAGGAGCCGCACTTCTACCTGCGCTGCCTCGGCAAGAACGGAGTCTTCGTGGACGGGGCCTTCCAGCGGCGCGGCGCCCCAGCCCTGCAGCTGCCCCCCCAGTGAGTGTAAACACTGCCCGGAGACCCCGGGGCCCCTTAACCTTGGCCCTGCTTGACCTGAACTGTCAGGGTCATTCCCGCCCCGTCTGGGATGAACCTCAGGGCCCCCCATTCTGACCCCACCCGGCCTAAACTGCCGGGGTTACCCTCATCCTGATCCCCGCCAGCCTGAATCCAGCGGCCCACCCAGCTAGACCGCTGAACTACTTGGGTAGCCTCCGACCCAGATCCTCTCTGGCCTCAACCCCAAAGTCACCCTGCGTTCTGCCAGTAGACCCTGGGTCACCCTAACTCCCCATTCCACCTGCCCTAAAGTCCCCAGACTCCCTAGATGAACCCCTGGGAGTCTTGCCTTAAAACTGCCTGGTCTGAATCTCCAAGTCACCCCCAACCCCTGTCCCCCAAGGCCTGAAGTCTTGGAGTAGCCTGACCTCATTCTGCTGATCCATTCTTGGACACCACAATCTCAGCTTCACCTGGCTGTAACCTCCAGGTACACCCCTGGTCCTGATTTCTGCAGGCCTGGCCCCCCAGAGTCACTCCAGGCAGAGGCCTGAGTCTCAGTTTACTCTCGTCACCCATACCCTGCCTGGATGCTAGGGACCCCTAAACTTGAAGAGTTTGGCTTTTGATTGTCATTCTCCAACTTGAACCAGTGGGCCACCCCAATCCTGTCTAGTCTGAGTTCCTGGGGTGGAGCATCAGGCCTGGGAGGGGGCCACCTGGGAGGTGCAGGGTCCTAAGCAGCCCTAGGGGGATGTTCTGGTTGGCAGAACAGGGGCTGAGGGCAGATCTGGATGTAGAGGCTTGGGTGGGAGGAGCCAGGATAGGAGGGACCTTGCCTTAACGCATCCTGAGGACAGCATGGTAGGAGCCCTGGTGCCAGCACATCTGAGTCCCCTCGTAGTCCCATGTCTGGCCTGGACGTGCCCTGGCTGGCCTAACTGAGCAGCGTCTCCCCTATGGCTGCCTGCAGGCCCCCTCCCTGGCCCTGCTCTGGCTGCCCTTCTCTGGCTGGGTTGGTAAGGACCTCGAGGTCTGCCTGTGCTTTGGGAGAAAGCCTGTTTAATTACTCACTTCCTCCGCAGCACTTTCTATTTTTCTCTGTAATTGCCTGCAACCCTTCTGTAGTATTTTGATTCCTTCAGTGCCGCTCACGGTCAGGAGTGTCTGACTGTGTCATTAGTTACTTTTATGAGTACCTCTGGTCCTGGGAATGTTTGTGGGATGCCCCCCAGGCCTCGTGTTTCCATCCGTTGGCTTCTCTTCCCGGGTCTGGGTGTGTGTGAGAGGCGCAGCATGGACAGTTTGCAGCACATCAGTGACTCACCCGTTAGCGTGTAAAAAGGAGAGTGCACCTCCCCATCCCAAATCTGAACGGTGTGCGCTGCTCAGTCGGGACTTGGAGGGTGAGGTCACTGCTCTGTTCCTTTCTGTGACACCCCCACCCCCCAGCTCCATTCTGCGTTCACTACATCCTCTGCCAGTCCCCCCCCCCCCGGGAGGAAATGGCAGGCACACCCCAATTCATCTCCCGCCCCTGAGGCCTGTCTGCCCCGTGATGTGACTGGAAGTGCCCCCTGCATCCATGCCTGCCCAGGACCCGCCCAGCTTACTAGAATTCAAAGGAAGCTTCTCTCCCTCAGAGGTTTCCTCTGCTCTTGGGGCAAGTTTGCACCCACAGGATTCTGCTGATCTGAATTGGCCAGTCCCAAATCTTTTATGACAAGTTGTTGGCGTACAAGGTGCTGTGGAATTTTGCTCCAGGGAGCTGGCGTTCGTGGTGGGGTGTGCTGGGGGCGCTGCCTGGCCCGAGTGGGGGCCTTAGATGTGTGTGCAGTGCCTGCTGTCTGCGCGGCTTTAGCTGCATTTCAGCACAGTCTGTGTCAGATTCGTAGCTGTTGCCGGATGGGACAACTGTGCCGAAGGAAAACCAGGAACTGCATGTTTGTGTCCGCCCTCTCGAAGACAGACCATGTGCTGCTGGAAGTGTAGGAGCCTGGCCACGAGTTCAGTGGGCTCCAATTCTTTGTTCCTGGAGGGAGCTCAGGCCCATCTAGTCACGTGTGCAGGGAGGGTGCTACGAACTTGTGTTTCGGGGTAAGCTTGGGCTTCTTAAACCAATCACCTTGAAAAGAACTGAGAAACTTCAGAGCACTCAGAGCCAGGAAGTTTGATGCTCAGGTTACTGTCAGGCTGAGAGAGGAAATAATGGCATATTTTAAATAACTTTAGAATAATGGCAATACTTAGTGTGTCTCTCCCCTCAAGTTTTCATACCATGTTTTGCTATTGGTATATAAAGCTTTGTTACTGCACCATCACTGAAAGATCTCTTGTTATGTGGAACTGTTGACTTGAGTCTGTATGGGCTCGGTGCTTTGGTTCCTGCCTGTTGTGTTGATCCTTAGGCAGAGTCCCAGAGCAGACTGTCCACAGCTATCTCTTCTTCTCCTTTTGGACAGGTGACAGCCACGTGGGTGACATTTACGAACACCACACACCCTCCTCTGCAGCTTTTGCTTGGGAAGGAAACTAGCACTCACCCTCATTTATTGTTAGAATTATCTCTTTCCAAATCTTGGAGGTGTATAATTATTGGTGGAAGAAAATCCTCATCTTTATCAACACAACTGTGACAAAGCTAAGTGCTGGTCTGTGTGCTGCCGCGTCTGCTGTGGGTGGAGGGAGTCTTCCTGGTCCTGATTCTGTGACTTCTGTGGTGGCAGTGTTTCCTGAGACCCAGAGCTCCCTGAGTCTGGGCAGGGACTGTCACCTTTCATCAGCTTCAGTGCAGGTGGTCATATGGAGTTGTGTTTGAGAAATGAACAAGTTTATGATGAAATGAATTTGCAGTGTCCATACAAGCAAAACAATGACCTAGAATACGTTCATTCCTAAACTAACAGTGGCAGCTTCCTCTGGTTATATTTGTGTGTGTGTGTGTGTGTGTGTGTGTGTGTGTGTGTGTGTGTGTGTGTGTTCGTTCTTGAGGTTACTAATATGGAATTTGCATTGGGTGGGTCGGGTAAACTTAAAAGGTCAGTGTATAGCCTTTCTCTGCAGCCTTTTCCTGAGTCTTTTGTAGGAAGTCTGGGTTACTCGAATGGTAGAAACAAATCAAGCCTTCCCTTTGCCATAGCTTTGAATGGTGAGATTTATGTGAATCATTTCAACTTTATACTTTGCTTTGTTTTCCAAATTTTTTGTAGTAAATATGGTTATATATTTTGGTGATATTACACCTCTAACCTGGGACCTTTCCATTTAGCTGTATCCCTACTCCTATTACTTTATTTTTGTATTTTGAACCCCTCTCTCTCTAAGATGCCCGTAGCTAGACACAGACTTGCAATCCTCCTGACTCAGCCTTCTAATGTGCTGGAGCTATATACACACACTACCAAGCCCAGCTGATTACATTTTTGTATGTTTGATTTTGTTTTGTTTTGTTTTGTTTTTGCTTTTGTTTTTTGAGACAAAGTCTGGCTGTGTAGTTCAGGCTACTGTGAAGCCCAGGCTACTGTCCTGCCTCAGCCTCCCTAGTGCTGGGATTACATTTGTGTACCACCATGCCTGGCTCTGGAAAGAGAAGAAAACACTCCCACATACGAGTCGCCCAGTGCCTGCTATTCCCCCTTCATGGCCACACCTTCCACTGCTGCCCAGTGACGTAGAAGCCCTTCACAGGTAGTGGGAATCCCTCTTTAAAATGTAACTACAATGTTATTATCACACCTTTAAAACTGGTGAACTCCCTATCAGCAGTGCCCATCCCCTTCAGATTTCTCTTCTGTTTCAGGTTTTCTTCCTTCTCTGCCTGTTTGTTGGAGGCAGCCCAGGATTAGGTCCAGCCGCAGGGGCTGATGGGTGTGTCTCATAACATGGAGTTTTTGATTTGCTGTCTTTGTTCTCACTGCTGTTTACTCATTGAGGGGACAGTCTTGTATCCCATAGTGTACCCTTGTCTCTTAGATTGGAGTCCCCACACCTGTCTACCCTGTCCTCTCCCATGTCATCCTGTAAATTGTTTGTTGGACCAAGAGAGTTGATCAAACTCCAGTTTAATTATGATTTTTTGGCCAGAATTGCCTCATAAATGGAGCTGCGTGAGTGTCAGGAGGTGAAAATGTCTGGCTGAATCTAACTTTTGACAGTTGTTGCTTGATCCTTGTACTTTTTCTTTTTTTAATGTGGTTCAGGCTGGCTCTAAACTCACTGTGTGGTCCAAGTCGACCTCTAATTCTCAGTGATCCTCCTGCCTCAGCCTCCTGAGGACTGGGATTACAGGTTATGTGCCATGCCCGACTTTCTCACCTATATTTCTTGTAGTTTGTTTGGTTGCTGGTGTCAGATGCTGACAAAGCACAGTGAGGGGCAGTATTGGAGATCATAGCTTCAGCACTTGTGCTGTGAAAGAGTAATTGGGAATTGTGCTGCATGTTCATAATTACAGCGTTCTGGGAGGCTGAGGCAGGAGGATTATGAATTCAAGCCCAGCCTGACAATTTAGTGACCTGATAAGTCCCTGACTCAAAATAAGAAACCAAGAGGCTGGAGTTGTAGCTCAGTGCAGAGTTCCTGTTTCAGTTCCAAGGACCATGGGGGTGGGGGGTATTGGAGTAATTCACTGTAAACATCAAACTGTTTTTACTACATTGTTTTAGACCCAATAAAAACATACATAACAGTTTCTCTTTCTCATTGCTGTTTCTGACTGGTTAGTTGAAATGTATCACTTTAATAAATTAATCATATAACTATCAGTTTGATGTTATTTTGAAATTAATTGGAAATGCCTGGGACCTAGTGAAGACACAAAAGTTCCTGGCCCGGCATTGATGCTGGGGATGGATGGTCACCATGCTCCTCTCCTCCTGGGGTCCCCCAGAGGAGGATAGGGTCCTGTCCCATCAGGCAGGAGCCCACATGGGGCTCACTGACCACAGGAGAGGGCGACAGCTGCCTCTTTCCTCCATCACATGGCATAGGAGAAAGTGGGAATGGCTGTCTGTCTGCCAGTTGGAGGGGCTGCAGAGACCCCTTAGCAGACAGACAGGCATTGGGCGGTGCCAGGCAGTGGTGTCCAGGTGAGAGACCCGGGAGGGAGGGTGAAGGAGGCATGGCTGGGCCTGAGCTGTGCCTTGGCGCCATCCTGTTGTGTCCAGCTAGTGTGCTGAGAGCAGAAGAGAGGTCCTCCCTGGGTGAAAGTTTCATTTGGTTTCTTGCTAGTTGGCCACTGTTATGCATGAGGTATGTTTGGTTAGTCTGGCATTCCTTTCAAAATTTATTTTACAAAAGTGGTAACTGTAATCTCAGCTGTCCAGGAGGCTGAGGCAGGAGGATTGCTGTGATGGGAGTTTGAGGCTGAGCTCAGGGCCAGCCTGAACTACAAAGCGAGACCCTGTCTCAAAAAAAAAAAAAAAAAATCAAGCTGGAGATTTAGTTCAAGTGGTACCATGCCTACCTTAAAAGCACAGGGCCAGAAAAAAAATTAAAAATTAATCTATAGAAGGGTTTTATTTATTATGTAGTTTGGTAATGTATGTTGAACTGAATGTATAATCAATGTGTGGAAACCTTTTACGTAGTGAGGGAGGAATAGGGTCCATAGGAGCTAAAAGTAGATAATGTACTGTCTCAGTGGGGTACATATTTAGTATTTTGGAAGAAGACACAGCTACATTTAAAATTATGCTTTGAATTGAGACCAAAGCATTGGATTTGGATATAAAGTAATTTACTATTTGCTGTTTTTCCATCTTGTGAATATCAGGGGATAAACTTGCTAAATTAATGACAACTCAGATTGCAGCAGCGCCTCATTTCCATAATTACCCTGCATTTAAAGCATTTCATATTAAAATGAGGGGATTATATAGAAATGCTTTTACTTTGATTTCCTGGAAATAGGCCCTTACATGGTGACTTCTCAGGAGATTTATTTTGTAGTTGAGTTTTACTCGTGCAATCCCTTTTTGGAACTTTTGGTTTCCTGGTAAAATGATGATTAAAAAGAACAGAAGACAGAGGGAGAGAGAGAGAATGTGTGTGTGTATGTGTCTGTGTGTGTGTGTGGTGAGTTTATGGAGAAACCGAGGCAGTGTGTCGTGGTTGCCCGGAGTCCAGGACAGCCAGGCCCCAGGAGTCAGCACTGGTGTGGCTGCTCCCATTTCTAGATGTCAGTGGTGCTTTCCTGGGAAACTAACCATAGCTTAGTGCTTGTTTTCTTTTCCTTAGACATGACAGTTCCAGCTGCATGCAGATGTGCGGCCATGTGTCCTAGGAGTGGTTTCTGGCTGACAAAGCCATCAGTAGGCACAAAGAAGAGAGGTGGACATTCATACCCGATCTGTTAGGCGTGCCCAGCCTGCACCCTGAGGTGCTGAAAGGTGAGTCCTCTCCTGTGCAGAGGCACCTGGACTCTCTTTGTGTATACAGCAGTTGACAGTTTTGATCTCAGGGCCTCAGAAAGCCTGAGGGGATCAAAGCATGTGAGCTGATGAACGATGTACCTACTGACTTTTTTTTTCTTTTAGTTTTTTTGAGACAGGGTTGCACTTTGTAGTTCAGGCTGGCCCCAAACTCACTGTGTAGCCCAGGCTAGCCTTGAACTCACGGCAAGCCTCCTGCCTCTGCCTCCCGAGTGCTGGGATTACAGGCATGAAACACCATGCCTGGCACTGGGTACATGGTACCAGGGATTGAACTCAGGACCTTGTGCTTGCCTGGCAGACACCAGAACCACTGAGCTAAATTCCTGGCACATCTATTGACATCTACCACAGAAGAAAGTAATTATTCTCTAACTTCAGAGAAAGCTGTAACAAAGCTGTTTCAAAAATTTTGAGCAAAGGTATTCATTTTTTAGTAAAACTCTTCACTGTCTGGTGTAATGGACAGTGGGGCCCTTATGGCTGCTTCTCCTCCTCTCAGTGTCTGGGCTGCTGGGGAGCCCAGACCAAGGAACCCTCGGGCCACACCCAGCCCGGATGCTCCTGGCTTCCCATGTCTCGCAGCAGCGTGGAGTTCTGAGCGGCCCCTTCTCCCCACGCAGCAGTCTGGTGGGGTACACTTGCTGTGGTGAATACTGACTGCCCTGCAGCCCTGGCTCCTGCGTCCTACAGCACAGAGAGTCTGCTTCACCCTTAGGTTCACTTGTACTTAAACCTGAGCCCTGTCAATGTGATTGTTTAAAATGTAAGCCATGCAGGTGTGGTAGCACACCCCCCTGTAATCTAGAGCTGGGGAGGCTGCAGCAGAAGGATCAGAGAGTTCAAGGCCAATCTAGACTGCACAGCTAGAGCTTGTCTGAAAAAACAGGACAAAACAAAAGCAAATCTTCTATAGGAACAAGTTTTTAATGTTTCCCTTCCTTTAAAATCTGTTTTAAAGGTTCTGTGACACAGCTGTTTGTAGCTTTTTTTTTACAGCAGTTTTAGATTCACAGCAAAATATATTTATACAGAAATTTTTTAAAGGTGTGTAATTCAGTCCCCGGCCTCATTAGCGTCTTGTGGCTTCATCTGGCTGAATGTGGTTTGGGCGCAGGCGGTGCGCGTCGTTTCTCTGCTGTGTCCCTCCTGTAAGTGGGTCGGTGCGGGGCCCAGACCCCTGTGATGTCAGCCACGGCAGATTGCGTGCCTGCTGTTTGGGGTTTTCAGTGAAACTCTTCTAAACACACTTTTAAAAGCTGCCATTTTGGCTAAATATAAAAAAATGCATTTTCTCCCTCCCTAGTCAGGTGTGAATCTCTGGAGGAACTTTCTCTGTGTGTGTTCCTCATTCCCACAATCTATTACACAAAGAATAAAACTGCCCTTGTACCTCTTCCAGAAAGGAAGGCATGTAGCCGTGTCGCAGAGGCGAAGGGCCCTGGCTGGTTCACTCGCACATTCTCCCCTGTGGAGATGGAGGGGCCTCCTGGCTCCTCCTCTGATGAGCCTTCTGCGCGCACAAATATTCTGGGTCTTGGAGCAGGGTTGGCAGCGGCATTTAGGATTCAAAAAGTAACTTCACAAACTGGGCATGGTGGTGCAGGCCTATAATCCCAGCACTCTGGGAAGCTAAGGAGGCAAGAGGATGACATATTTAAACCAGGCTGGGAATTTAGTAACTTAGCAAGACCTTGTCCCAAATTTTAAGAAATTAAAAAGGGTCGGGGATGGGGCTAAGGATTTAGTTAGTGGTTCCAGTGTCTGCCTTGCAAGCAACAAGGTCTAGGTTCCATCCCCAGTAACCACATACAACAATACCAGGTATGGTGACTCAGGCCCACCAGCAATCAGAACCACATAACACAGTGCAGGTCGTTTTGGCTGATGCTTGTAATGCCAGTACTTGGGAGGCAGAGGCAGGAAGACTTTGGTGAGTTCAAGGCTCGCCTGAGGTACAGGCCACCCTGAACTACAAAGCAAGACCCTGTCTCAAAACATTTTTTAAAAAGGCTGAGGATGTAGCTCAGTACAAAGGCCTTTGGTTCAATCCTCAGGAACACCAAATCGAAAAGTAATACCACAGCTTTGGGGGGCAGGAAGGTGCACAACGTTCTTCACAGGGTGGCTTCTCGGTGCACAACGTTCTTCACAGGGTGGCATCTCGGTGGTCTCTGTTGTGGTCCCCATGCTTGTGACAGAGGGAATGAGGTCAGCTAGTTTCAGAGGTATATGCAGGGGACTGAGACCCAAAAACCTTCATCCCGAGACTCCAGACTGCTCACTGCTGACCCGAGAAGCCTCCCATGGTAAGGAGACAAATGGAGCTCCTGGCGCTGGCCTTGGCTGACAGCGGGCTGGGTGGGGTCTGGAGGCAGAAGAGGGCGACACAGGAAAGGATCCCTGTCCAGCCTCTTGGCAGGTGTGTCCTTGCCCTGGGGAATGGTGGTGACTCACTGCAGCAGAGGAAAACATCTTCCCCCAGGAGTATCCAGCCTGCTGCGCTCACTCCCTCTGCAGGCCTCTGTGTCCGCGCACAGCGTGGACAGGTTCCTGGCCCCGCCTGCTCTCGCAGCTGCCTTCTGTGCAGCAGCCACAGCCTGTGGGGCCGCCTTGCTCTTGAAATACATACAGCTGATGTGACTGAGGAACTGAGATTTCTCTTCCATTTTAGTTTTCTTGTTGTTATTCTTTGTGCCCTGGGGGTTGAACCCATGGCCTTCTCGCTCAAATACATCTGAAATCCTTTTTTATTTTACTGAGACAGGGTCCTACTATGTACCTAAACTACCTAACCTTGAAATTGTGATCCTGCTGTCTCAGCCTCCCAGAGTGCTGGGGTTACAGGGGTGCACTGCCACTCTCAGCTTCCATTTTAGTTTTAACTTAGATGGGAGTATCCCCTGCTGGCACTGTCCCCAGGGATCCTTGATTCATTTGTGGACCTCCAGATCCCCAGGTGCCGCCTCACTTTACCTGGATCACTGAGAGTAAGGTTAGATTTTCTGCAGTATGGTGGGAAGTGAGGTCAGTCTGGAGCACAAGGCGGATGGCGGTGCTGGGAGTTGTGGGACCAGTGTCATGTGATCCGGGTGAGGCGCCTGGGCCTCGGATCCCAGCGCTGTGGGAGGCTGAGGCAGGAGGATGAGTGGTGGGCAGCCCTCCCCATGTTAGCATGCGTGCCTCCCATTTCCCTGTCTGGCACTGCTTCCTGAATCCAGAGAAGAGAGAAAACTGTCCAAGAAGTGGTCCCTGTGGAGAACACAGAGAGGTAGTGGGCTGTGAAGGGAGAAAGTCAGGTTACAGGCACCTGGGTCATCATGATACACCTGAGTCCAGCTCTGGATATCTCATTCTTGCAGTTCTGAGGGTTCCTCTGCAGATGGGTGGTGCATCTCCTGCCGTCTGCTATCCCCACAGCTGTGGTCACACTAGGTGCACTTCTCCACCAGACCTCCCAGTGACCTGCCAGGACGAGTCACTTGCTGGTGCTATAGTAGATACTGGTTGTGGCCTGTGGGACCCCTGGGGCAGATCTGACCCTGCTCGTAGACTGCCCAGCTGCAGCTTGGCTCTTTGGGCTGGCAGGAGGAGGCAGAGCAGGTCTTGGG
>PVIR01041767.1:0-12606 GCA_004026965.1 Petromus typicus | reverse complement strand
TAAAAAGCTAAAAATACTTTTACTTGTCAACCTCATAAAATTTTTTAGTTCTCATCTTACTAAAGGGTATATATCCTCACAACTTTGTGTTTTCAAGGCAGGTGGTGATGTCACTAAACTAAACCCCCAACCCCTAAGGAGTATATTTTTGTGAGAACAGAACAGTCATTTAAAAAAAATTGTTAAGTCAGTGTCACAGAGATGTGAAACCAAGAAATTCTGACTTGTCCTAGATATCAGTAAGGAAGAAAGGCTTAAAGTTAGATGGCTTTGCTGTGGGACCCAATATGGTCTTTGACTCCAGATTTAGTGAATACTCTTGTCTAAAAGGGACATTTAGGTGCCTCCTTTGGTTGTAAAGTTTAGGTCTTTAATTCTGAGACCGAATACTTTCATGATAACCAAATGCATTTTGCTTTATAGGAACATCCAGAAAACTCTAAAAGATACTAAGCAAAAACATGCTCAGTGTGAAGCCACTTAGGTGTGAATTAATTATCCAACTGTCCCAAAATTTTATTAGTTCATCTTATAAATATTAAAAATTTATTTTGGGCTAAGGGTGTAGCTCAGTGGCAATCTTGCATAGCATTTGCAAGTCCTTGGGTTCAATCCTTCGCACTATTTAAACAACTTATTTTACAGGTACATAATGACATATTTCACATTTGCTAATACCTCTTCTAGGTGTGCAGATACCAAAGTCACAGTCATGAGGTGTGGGGGCTGTGGGTCTTGGATGTCAGAAGGACACTGGACTCAGTGAATCTCTTTTACTTTGTGGAAAAAATTAAGGGGGGGGGCAGAAAATATAATCCCAATTTCTCTCAATTATTTAAATTCTTTTCTTCGAGTAAATTATATAAAACAGGGAGTATTGGGTTAGTAAGTTCTGGGGAGATGGTCAGGGACGATGTGATGAACCCTTGACCACAAAGGCAGTTCAGTGGAGAAGTCGATATAAGACCTGGATTCTCCACCTTGGCCCAGTTATAGTAAGATGGGTCATTCTCTGCAGCAACAGCAGTCCTGTACACTGTGGGGTGTTTAGAAGCATACTTAAACTCTGCTTACTAGATGCTAGTAGCCATCCTGTCCACTGATGACAACCAAAAATGTTTCCAATTATTGGCAAATGTCCTCTGGGAGATAAAACCATTCCCAGTGGAGAATCACATCCCGAAACCATCTCCAAGATGGATCCAACATAGTTCAGCCAGATCTGGTACCCCAGGACTTGTATGGTGGCTCATAGTCATGCAGAACAGGTTGCCTCAGGATTGCACTACTGGTTCATTCACACATTGTCTCCATGACAAAGCAACATTAATAACTGAGTTTAGAATTCTAGAAAATCGCAGCTCAAACCCAAGAGTGATGATATCATCCACTTTTGGATCTCAGCTTGAACTGGGGTGATAAGGCAGTCCCCCTGGGTGGTCATAAACAACATGCCTTGTTGGCAGACCTGTGAAACCTACAGCACTGTTTCCACAGTGAAGTGCAACACTTGATAAGACTTTTCCTTCTATCAGCCGTATTAAGGTGCAAGTGACAGATAAAAATTATAACAAACTCACAGCTTCTCCAAGCTTCTGTTCCTATAGATTTGAAGGGCCTTTCTCATCCAGGGCTCTGGAATTCTGACTGCACCCCTACTGTATCTATCTGTGTGGATGGAAGGCACCTCCTGAGTGCCAGTGATCTGCAGCGTGCGGCCATTGGCAATAGTGTCTATTAAACAGTGTAGATGCTCACTGGTGTGTGTGTGTGTGTGTGTGTGTGTGTGTGTGTGTGTGTGTGTGTATGTGTGTGTGTGTGTGTGTGTGTGTGAGAGAGAGAGAGAAAGAGAGAGAGAGACAGAGAGTGAGAGAGACAGAAACAGAGAGAGAGAAGCTAGTCTTTAACACCTTTATTGATGGTGCTATGGAAATAACTTTCAGAGCAGGTGGCCTTGGCTGAAAAAAGTCTGTACTACAGACAGCCTCCTAAAGCACTGTCGGGGCCTACTGTTATCAGCAAAGAGAACCAAGTTTTGTTGTCACGCTTACTGCGCAAGTGTTGAGAAAATGCAACTGCAATAATTTGTATCAGCAGAAATTCCTTCTGGTTCTAGTGATAAAATGAATCCTTTGAAAATTTGGAGAACAAACAAAGGAAGATTAAGAAAAATACATAAATGGAGCTGGAGATCTAGCTTAGTGATACAGCACTTGCTTAGTATGCATAAGGCCCAGGGTTTGATTCCCCTGCACTGGGGGGAAAAAGAGAAACAAAAAAAAAGTAATGATGTTCAGCAAAAGGGACGAGATGCCATTGAGGAGAGGCAATAGGTGTACACCCTTTAAATGCACACAGTTGCATCTTTTTCCTGATCTACCAGGAAGTTCTCTACGTAAGAGCACAACCTTATTCTGCTGTTCCCAAAGCAAAAGATTCCACAGTTCCACACCCACGTGAAGACATATGGGGGGCCTTCAAAATAGAAATCTCAGCAGAGAAGTAAAAAGCAAGTCTAGGTTCTGGCTGAGAGAAACAGAATTTGAAGTACTCATGTAAAAGACATCTAGATTCTGTCAATTTTAGGAGATGAAAACTGAAATGGCTCCAAGGAATTATTACCAAAGCAATAGCAGCTTATACTTACTGCAGGTCCCACGCAGCAGAACAATCAATCAGCACAGCATAGCGCACCCCCCATGGCCTGACCAGCACGATCTCACTGTATCTCCACGTGGCCTTGTGAAGCATGTACTTTTCACATGTACTTTGTGGACAAGGAAAGAAAGGCTTGGAAAACTGCCCAGGATCAGTCAGTGGAATGAGGGAATCAAGATTCAAATTCAGAAATTCTACCCTACATAGATGTAGTTTTTGCCTGAATAGGGGCCTTAGACCATTATACTGTACAGATTTTCTATCAACTTTTTTGTTTTTGCTGTATATACCCAAAACCACCTTAAATTTGCTAGGTAGCCCAGGCTGGCTCTGAATTCATGATCCTTCTGTCTCAGCTTCCTGAGTCCTGGGATTACAGTCATACCCCACCATGCCACCAGGTCTCCCTGCCATCTTTATTTTGAGACAGAATCTCTCTGTAGCTCAGGTTGACCTTGATCTTGTAATCTTCTGCCTCAGTCTCTTGAATACAGTCTCTTGGTAGGTGTCTACTACCATGCCCACCCTTAATTAATTTTTGTGTTAAATGGGCTCCTGTGCTGACACTTTCATCTTACAAATAAAGTATCTGAGGCTCAATGTCAAGGTATAATCTCAGTACACTGGGATGCTGAGGCAAAAGGATCACAAGTGTAAGCCCACCTAAAGCAACAATTTTAAAAGACTTTGTCTCAAAATAAAAAATAAAATAGAGCTGGGGATGCAGCTTAGTTCAAAGGACCTGGGTTCAATCGCCAACACACACACACACACACACACACACACACACACACACACGTCAAGGTGAATTTTTTTCTGTTAATGCTGTAAAGTATGTAACTGAGGCTAAAGCAGAATCTACTGCCAAATTCTACTAGCCTAGAACCATTTTTGTTAATATGAAATAGTTCAGTCATTTACAGTATGTTAAGTTGCTTGCTCAGTACTTGTTGGGCACTGCCTAAACTCCTACCTCACTTACACTTCCTCACAGTAGCATACTTGTTTAGCACTCTTAGAACCTCGTACAGCAGTCCTTAGTTAGATGCTGGCCTTCTTTCTAGAACAGTTACCCCTTAAAAATGAATTTTAGTTGGGCGTGGTGTCACATATCTATAATCCTAGCAGTCAGGAGCTTGAGGCAGGATGATTGCTGTGAGTTCAAGGCCAGCCTGGGTTACAAAGTGAGCTTAAGGCCAGCCTTAGCTTCAATTGCAAGACCCTGTCTTACCAGTACCCCTCAACCCCCACCCCTGCCCAAATGAGAAAAAGATGAATGTTAAGGTGAATCTGGTTCTTGAAGCCAGGTTCAGGCTTTACCAGAACTTTACCAGAACTTCAAGGTTCTTGAAGCCAGTCTGTCCACAGGGACAATGACATTCAACTAGGCTATCTGGCAGCCTCCTATGAAGAAAAGCAGCTCCCATCTACATCCTCAGCCCCAGCAGCACACTGAGTGAGGTCTCCCAAACTCCAGAGGCCCACAGACCACACTGAGAAGGTGCAAAGAACGTTAATTCGCAGATGGTAGATCTGAGGTTCTTTGCAGGGGGATTCTCCATGTGGGTTGTGGTTCTCCTTCCTACACTTCCTCAGTAATCCCTTTGAATCCCTTCTTGGTAGATTAGACATAGCCAGCAGGGCTTTCACTAGAAAGGATTAATTGGCATATAACCCCACCTGGTGGCAGAAAGTGGAACAGCAGCCACAGATGCCCCAGGAAACTGGTGCCGCTCTACAGGCACAGGACAGGGACCAGGCTGGCCACAGACCACTGCTGTACAGCAGACAGGGGCGCCTTGCAGCTTTAGACCGTTTCCCCACAGTTAAAACTTACTGGCAGGGTTAGCTGTCAATTTCCTCTGGTGAACAAATGACCATTTTCCTCATCAGCTACCAAAGCAAAAATAACTGGAGGTCTTAATAAGGATTTGGTTTCTCTCATCTAAGAAGATGCAGCTCTCCATAGCAACCCCTAAACTCTGTTCTGAAACAGTACATATGACATCTATCTGCCTTTAGTTGTGAATTAAGGGAAGAATAGATTCTCCAGGCCTACTGGACTTGGTATTACCCTGAGCTCCTTCCTGCCTATGACCTGCCACTGGGTGTGGGGAGGTACAGCAGACAGCCACAGCTCTTCTTGTTCACAGAGCAAATGGGAAACTGCCCACTGAACTTTACTATCTCCTAGGGCCTATTCCCTCTGGGTTCTCCCTAGCAGAGCTGACGTACTTTCTCTGGATAGACCCTGTAGGGCCTCTAGCCCTGTTTATACCTGATTATTTCCCAGCAGGGCCTTTGGCAGACAGAATCATTTCTCTTGGATTAAAAAGCAGATTCAGCTACCATATAATGGACATGAAGTGAGAGGTTCTGAGGTGGGAAGGAAGCCCTATCCCACAGTTGGAACAGACAAAAAAGAACACTGAGCTAGCACAGCAGTGGCCTTGGAGCACTAAACTCTCAGCCAGGGTAAGAATGGGGAGAACTGCGGCCATTCTTCTGAGATCCCAGAAAGAGCCATGCTCAGAGAAGCAGGGGGCCCAGAGTGTGCAGCCAGCATGTGGTTCCCGTCCGTGCCCCTTATCGTCATGGGTCTGCTCACAGGGCTGGTGGCGTCCTTTCCGAGGCTGCCCTTGCTGTTGAGGCTGCCAATCTCCGTTTGTGAGCTGGACTGCGACATCCCCTCAAAGAAAGGCCTGCAGTGAAGAGGCACAGCTGGGGTTAGTGGCTGCTGAGGTTCACAACAGCAGCTCTCAGGAGCAGACAGCAGCTGCTGCTCAAGGCACACCAACAGCCTGGGCTTCTAGCACCTGGTGAGGAAGGATGTAAGGCGAGGAAGCAGGGCTGGGCAGAGACTTGTGGCACATCCTATAGGGGTTTTGTCAGTTAGAAGCAAAATTAGGGATCGCTTCCCAGGGAACTGGAGGCTCAAAAGCACGAAGGACCACGGCCCCTGGAACAGGGGAGTGAAGGAGGGGATAGATGGCCTGGGGGAAAGGTATCCAAGGGCAGCCTGCGGAGGAGTCTGGGCTCACTTGAGCTTAGGTTTTGGGGTGCTCAAGATGCTCTCTGTCTCCTCCATTTCAGGGCCACTGTCACTGGGGTTGTACATCTCTAGACTGTCATACAGTTCATCCAGGTCTTCTTCCACTTCCCGAATCTGCTCCCGGGACACATGCTCTAACCCGAAGCCCACCTATGGAGAGAAAAATGACTTTAAATTTGAAGTTCTGCCTATTAACAACCACAGTAACTGAGTAAGTCCTTTCTCCTGGGCTACGTGTCAGTGGGCTTCCCTAATGCTGCCTCTAATGGGACAAGGCTCAGCACAGTGTTTGGTGGGCAGTCTCATGTCCTTTCCATGATCTAATCCTGATAGCAGGGATGTGGGAAGATACCCTCCTCTCTCAGTTCCTACTGACATCACTCCAGGGCCCTGCACAGGGAGGAGAAGCTGGGGTGCTATGGGCCCTCCCAAGAATAGGCCTAAGAGCACACCTGTTCTCCCTTTCTCTGTAGCCTACAAAAGTGCACAGATCCTCCCTCTTTCATCTCCAAATCTTTTGCAGTCTTTGAGAAGCCTGTGAAACTGGTGCCAAGATCTCTAAAGCATAGGAAGAGATGGCTTCTCTATTAATGCAACTGGCAGCTTAAGGGCTGACCACTGAGGACATCTACTCCAGTTCTGTTTGCTCAGCTTCCCTAAAGGATGTTGGGAAAATTAAACAGTGACCGCTGGTTCTGTCACTGACGTCTCACACCAAAGGTCTGAATGTCAACCAACTGGCAACCTGGTTCTAATACGGTGAAACTTCACGTGAAGCCCTCCTTTTCCTGCGTGGAGAGCTCTTCCTTAGCTGCACTCTCCTTGGTGCTCTGCCAGGCATGCCAAGGGGACAGAGTCACAACCCCTGAACCCTGACTTCTAGAGGCTGCACAGGAACAAGGCATGAAACTTCAAACATTCTACTTACCATTAACCTTGGAACTAAGGGGTCATACCTCATCAGAAACTTTGAACCGCTTCAGGAGGGCCACGAACTTCTGTTTGATATTAGGTTGCTGTGGGGACAAATTGCACACTAGTTCTCAAACACTCCCTTTCGTTCACCTCAGTAGACACTGCCTCAAACCCATGAGAGGACAAAAAGTGGGGGGCACAGTTCCTGGCCTCAAACTGAAAACCTCTCTGGGGAGACAGGCCCACACTGGCTCTGGAGAGCAGTTCCCAGAGACTAGGTGCACCTGGGAGGAGGAGCCGGTCTCACCTATCCTTAGGTGCTCACCCACACCTTTATAACCTCCAGATGTGCACCTCCAACCCAACCCTTGTTTACGAGATCTGGGGCCAAATGCTGAGTACCCTGTCTATACACACACCTCAGAACTGCACTCTCCCTCTTCTCACCTCACTGTGATCCCATGTAGCAATACCCCTCATCTATCCATCATTCCTCCAAACCTGGAGCTTCCTAGCCCTGGCCTCCAGCCCATGCTGGCTAACTTCCATCCTCTTCTCCCTTAGTGTCATCACTTTCCCTATGTCTTGACACTCTGCCTTCTTTCTCCTCTCATCTTTCTGGGACCACTACAACCTCCTCCTTGCCCCTGGCCAGTGTCTAGTCTTGCTTCCTCCAGAGTCCTCTGTGGTCTTTCCAGAGGCAAAACTGATTACAGTACCCTAACTTGTCTGTCTCAGCTGTCCCTCTTCTAGATGTCAAACGTATAAGTCTGAGGGCCTGTCCTGCCTGCTTTCAATAAAAATTTCTCCCAAATCCACTTAGTGAAGTTCTGTTTTTTTAAGACAGGATCTTGTGTTGTAGTTCAGGCTGGCCTTGAACTTACTATGTAGTCTTTACCCACAGCCATCCTCCTGCCTCAGCCTCCCAAATGCTGGGATTACAGATGTCCACCACCACATCTGGCACCTGGCTTTTTTTTTTTTTTTTAGGTTTTTTTTTTTTGAGACAGGGTCTCGCTTTGTGATTCAGGCTGGCCCTGAGCTCAGCCTCAAACTCACATCACAGCAATCCTCCTGCCTCTGCCTCCCGAGTGCTGGGATTACAGGTGTGAGCCACCACGCCCGGCACTGTGTTATGTGGTACTGGTTGCTGCTGGGCATGAGTCTTCATGCCCAGTATGGTATGTGGTTAATGGGGATCGAACCCGGGTCTTTGTGCTTGCAGGACAGGCGCCGGAACCACTGAGCTAACTCCCCGGCCCCACCTGGCTTATTTTTTAAAACAACTTACTTCAGCAGTAGCCTCTTTCTCTTCAGTGCCATTACTGTCTCCTTTGTGAAGCTCCACCTTACAGCACCCACTGTACTGCAGTGACAGCTGCTTGTGTCGCTGGACATCTGAGCTAAGGCATGGCATGGACCAGCCTTCCTGATCTGCCTCCCACTCTAGTCTAAAGCTTAGCTTGTGGGCATAAGTAGTTCTGCCTGAATGCCAGAGTCACATCTAGGGACAGAAACAACCGACTTGCAAGTAAGACTGACAGGCCTTCAAGAGAGGGTGAGAAGGGCATGTACAACAGAAAAAAGCCCGTCAGTTTATAGTGAAAGACAAGCACAAGACAGCACAGCAAATAGGTAAGTGTTCAGAATACCACGATCTTGGGCCGGGTAGTTAGCTCAGTGGTTCTGGTGCCTGTCTTGCAAGCTCAAGGGCCCGGGTTCGATCCCCAGCACCCACACACAATACTGGGTGTGGAGACTCACGCCCAGCAGCAACCAGTACCATATACCACAGTGCCGGGCGTGGTGGCTCACACCTGTAATCCCAGCACTCGGGAGGCAGAGACAGGAGGATTGCTGTGATGTGAGTTTGAGGCTGAGCTCAGGGCCAGCCTGAATCACAAAGCGAGACCCTGTCTCAAAAAAAAAAAAAAAGAAACAGAATACCATGCTCTTGGGATGGAGAGAATACATATGGACAGGAGAAAGTAAAAGACAATTGCGATCCATCCAGAGACTGGAGAATCGAGACTGAAAAGCTTCCAGAACTAACTCTGGAGGAGTATATAATGACAGGACAACCAGTGTCTGACTGTACACTGGGTGACACTATGGAGGGACCAAGGGAGGGGTGACTAGTCCAGAAGTGCCCTTTGGGGAGAAAACAGGGCCTCCTGTGACTACAGAAGAGAAAGAGAAAAGCTCAGGTGAAGGAGTCATAACAAGGAGGGTCCTAGGCCACTCTCCCTTCCCAGAGTGCTGGGGAGGAAGAGGTTGGTCTCAGGAGAAGCGCTATTCAGGGGCTTCAGCTACCTGGGACAAACGAGCAAATCTCGTGCTTTCTAGTCATGGATGTGAGGAACGATCAAAGTCAGGGTCTGGAGGGTTTATACAGAAGCCCTGTGATACCTGGCTGCAGAGGTGACACTGTTGTTCTATGGTGGGACACGAAGCTTGGACACATCTTTGAAGGTCTGGCCTATGTTTCACTCCAAAGAGGACAGGCACTTTGCTCCCACTGTCAGCCCCCAGGCTGGCACAGGGAAAAGACATTCGGGATGTCTTTCCTAAAACTTCTGGCACTTCTAGGCCGGGGATTTAGCTCAGTGGTTCCGGCGCCTGTCTTGCAAGTGCAAAGACCCAGGTAACCACACATGATACTGGGTGTGGAGACTCACTCCCAGCAGCAATCAGTACCACATACCACAGTGCCGGGCGTGGTGGCTCACACCTGTAATCCCAGCACTTGGGAGGCAGAGGCAGGAGGATTGCTGTGATGTGAGTTGGAGGCTGAGCTCAGGGCCAGCCTGAACCACAAAGCCAGACCCTGTCTCAAAAAAAACAAAACAAAACCCTAAAAAAAAAAAAAAAAAAAAAAAACTTCTGGCACTTCCAGCCCTTCCTGCCTTTTGCACTGGGACTCCAGGGTTAATCAGAAGACATTTGAGGAGCTCAGGTTTTAGGTTCTTAGTCTACAGCTCTTTTTACCAAGCACAGGGAATCCTGAGGAAGAGTAATCCAAAGGTCTCTGTGCTCCACAGTTATGAATCCATCATGGCACAAGCTGCATCTAATGCAGTAAAATCTTACCAAACCTAGAATTTATACAAACCCCAAGTACTAGCCTGTTACTTCTGAGAAAGTTCAAGAAATGAGTAAGAACAGTAGTAACAGTGAGAACTGGCTTCCTCTCTACAATGGATGGCGTTTCATTTGGAGTGATCACCTGGGAAGGGAAGAGGGACAGGGTGTCTGAGGTATTCTACTCCCTGAGAAAGTATTTTATCTCTTCCAAGTTCTGCAACAAGGGTTCCTGGCTTTTCTTCTAACCTCTATCACCCTCTCTGCCACAGAAGCTCCCGGTAGCACTGATTTTTTTTAATTTGTTGCAGTGCTAGAGATCAAACTCAGGGCCTCAAGCATGGTAGGCAAGCATTCATCCCTAGTCCTACCTGGTCTGAATGGACCACTCCCCTCCTACCCTAGACTGAAAGTCTCAGCTGTGTCACACCCTGGGCCTGTATAGCTCACCCTTGTGATGGCTGAGGTTGAGGTGAGTTTCCTCCGAGTCTTCTTTACTTTCCGTAGATCCTCATCTTCATAGAAAAGGTCCTAAGTAGGAAAGGAATAGAATGAGACTTAGAGCCAGCACTGAGGAGGTTGGAGCAGGAGGACTGCTTTGAATTTTAAGCTAGTCTGAGCTATACCATGAGTTCAAAGTCAGTCTAAACTACACAGTAAGACCATGTATCAAAAAAAAAAAAAAAAAGCCCCACCAAAACAAAACAAAACAAAGAAGAAAAGAATGAGGCTTAGAAATCTCAGGAGCTTTTAGATACTCCACTGGAGAGCTGTGGGATGTACCTGCCCGTGCAATGGATCGTCGCTACCTTCTTGCTCTGATGAAAAGCTCTCCTCCTCTTCTTCAGAATAGTTGTCGATATCAGGGGAGCGATCTGGAAAAGACATCCTGGTAAGATGACCTTGCCCTGCGAAGATCTGGCCTAAGAGACTTTGATGAATGAGGCTCGACGCCCCTGACTGCAGGGAAGGGCCAGGGCTTGGCTTCATTTTCAGGGGCCTCCAAGTTTCTCTTGCCTGAGAACAATTCAGGTGTGTCTTACTCAGCTCTCCAGGTGGAGATCAGGGCACAGGTTCCCTCATCTCCTACAGGGTCTCCAACCACTGTACGTATCTTACCGGACAGCTTGGACTTGATTCCTTCATGGTCAATGGGCTGGCTGGACAGGGAGTAGATCTTTATTTCTGCTACTGGCACAGACACGTCCTTCACATTGCTGTGCAGGCCAAGCACCAGAGCGCCCTCGTTAGGGTGCTGCATCACCTGTCAGCACAGAACGCAGTGGAAACACCTCACCGCTGCCACAGGGCTGTCACTTCCATTGTGTTCATAAAGGATCAGAAGTTTTGAGGATAGCGTGAGGAATTTAGTGAGGTCTTGTCTCAAAATTTAAAAAGGGCTGGGATGTAGCTCAGTGGCAAACGTGGAAGAAACGTGCAAATCAATGGTAATGACATCTTGCTAATATATTTTCCTTCTCAAACCAGTTCAATATGGAAAAAGAGCTATAGGACATAGGGAAATGGTGGTGCTTAACACAACTGGGGAAATGATTGTTGATATTAATTCACTCTCTGGTAGTCCATCATGGGACCATAAAATTTTTCATATTTGACAAAGATATATAACTATAAAACTAAAACTCTGTGTGTGTGCTTGTGTGTGTGTTTCTGAGGACTGAAGCCAGGAAGCCACTGAGCTTCAGCCCCACCTCTTTTGTTTATGCTCTGAGCCAGGGCCTCATTAAGTTGCCCAGGCTGGGCTCAAACATGCAATACGTCTGGTCTCATGTTCAGTTGCTGGGATTTAGCTTTGTGCATCAAACTTGATTAGAAATGAGTCTTAAAAACTGACTTGTGAGGACCGGGGATTTAGCTCAGTGGTTTCGGTGTTTGCCTGGCAATCACAAGGTCCTGAGTTCAATCCCAGGTACCACATATCACAATGCTGGATGTGGTGGCTCATGGGAGGCAGAGGGAGAAGGACTGTGGTGTGTTTGAGGCTGACTGGGGCTACATAGTGAGCTCAGGGCCAACCTGAACTACAAAGCAAGACTCTGTCTCAAAAAACTAAAAAAAAAAAAAAAAATGACTTGTGGTCCCTTTCTCATCTTTGTCAGGGCTGAGAGGATATGATTGGTACAAAGGACAAATGTATCTAGGAGTGGTGGCTCACGCCTGTAATCCAGAACTCAGGAGGCAGAGGCAGGATTGCTGTGAGTTTGAGGCTGGCCTGGGCTACAAAATGAGTTCAGGGCCAGTGTGAACTACAAAGTGAGACCCTGTCTCAAAAAGCAAAACAAAAAACAGAACATAAAAAAACAAAGTAGAAATGTACAAGTAAGCAACACACTGAAAAGAACAGGAGCCTGCTTACTTACTGTTGAAGGAAATGAGAAATAGGGAAAGGAAAGAGAATAAGCTCTATGGTGTTGGGTTGGAATGGAAATCATCAATGTGTGCTCATAGTCAGACACAGATACTGATAAGGAAATAGATATGACCTATGTATATGAATGAAGTTGCATTTATATACGTATCTCTCTTAGGTTTCTCTGCTGGGATAGAGAAGCAATGAACCCTGAGTTGGGGAAACAAATACTCCTAGAATCCAAATCTTGGTTTTGTTTTTTTTTTTTTTTTAGGTTTTTGGAGACAGGGTCTCGCTTTGTGGTTCAGGCTGGCCCTCAGCTCAGCCTCCAACTCACATCACAATCCTCCTGCCTCTGCCTCCCGAGTGCTGGGATTACAGGCGTGAGCCACCACGCCCGGCACTGTGGTATGTGGTACTGGTTGCTGCTGGGTGTGGGTCACCACACCCAGTATTGTTATGTGGTTACCGGGGAATCGAACCCGGGTCCTTGCGTTTGCGAGACAGGCGCCGGAACCACTGAGCTAAC
>PVIR01041766.1:0-12588 GCA_004026965.1 Petromus typicus | reverse complement strand
ACAATCCTCCTGCCTCTGCCTCCCGAGTGCTGGGATTACAGGCGTGAGCCACCACGCCCGGCACTGTGGTATGTGGTACTGGTTGCTGCTGGCTGTGGGTCTCCACACCCAGTATTGTTATGTGGTTACCGGGGAATCGAACCCGGGTCCTTGCGCTTGCAAGACAGGCGCCGGAACCACTGAGCTAACTCCCCGGCCCCCCAACACTTTATTTGTCAGGCAGCTTGACCCTAGATTTTGGTCCCTTCTTTTTCCTCTCCCTTCATGTCTGGGTACAAGTGTTGCTTCACAGTATCAAGGTCAGACATTGCTCTCGTACAGTTTACAGTCACATGGAATAAAGCCATCGAAAAGAAACTGAAAGCCAGTTGGGGCTCCCAGGCTCAGCGCCAGCTGCCTCCTGTACTCACTGGCAGTCAGACTCCTGCCTTGCAGATTGGAAGTGGCCTTCATTTCCTTCCAGCTGAGCCAGTATCTTCCGGCCAGGAATGACCAGGCAGGAAAGTGAGGAAAGAGAAAGGTCTCACAGAAGCACAGAAGGTCATAACAGATTTGAGTTATGGGGAAAACTCCAAAAATCTAGTTATGATGCTTTGGGGGTCAACTGAATTAGGGAGTTGTTAGTAGAATTAAGAGGGTTACTTTGAATCTGTCCAATAGAATCATTTGATTTAGATCTGTGCTAATAAAGCTCCACCAAAGGGCCACAAGGAAGAGCCAACCTTGCCTTTTTTATGTGATTTTGTTTACAAAATTTTACTAGGACTTTTAAATCTAGCTATAGAGTTGGGAAAACATATTTCCACTTTGATGTTTTATACGGTTATGTTTAAAATTTCTATTACTCATTTTTAAAAGCACATGACCACATATGTGTATGTATATCTACCTAAACTTTGTGTCAGTCTATTGAATTCCTGTATTGTTCATATATTACTGGGAGATGCTAATAAGAAATCAATCCAAAGAAAAATTTGAAGGATGCATTCCTATATAGAGAATAAATAACTGTTTCATTTATATAAAAGCAGAACTTAAGAGTTCTAATAAATGAAATGTCTAATAAATTATGAAGTTACCAATCTGAATATATTGTACTTTTATGACTTCCCTTGCCAAAGTCCTTGGCCTTAGTACATTAGAGAGCTTGTTTTCTTCCCTTCCTCTGCCATTCTTGTCTACTGGCTATAGTCACTCAAAAAAAAAAAAAAAAAAAAAATCAAAAAAGATAAAGGTATACAACCAGCTTGACCAAAATTTTCTTTTACTTTTTTCCCCCTAATTTGACAGTTTAGCAGCATGATTGTATTTTGGATTCTTGATGTCCTGATGTCAGCAGTGACTAATACCTGTACAATAAAGACTACTGACCCGAGTCACACACAATAGCACTAGGCCTTCCTAACAAATTGACAGAGGAAAGTCTGACCCAAAGAAAGCACGTTGAGTTTTGTAAAGGGTAAAATTTGTAAATTGATTTGGATAAGTCTGTGTATGTCAGCTTTGAAGGTACCTTTCTAAAGTATGAAACAGTAACAGCTCAAAGTTGCCTCTCATACAGAAGAGGGATGTTTTAGAATATATTTTAAGGAAATGTTTCATGAATACACCTACACCCTTTCTTTGAAAGTCAGCAACTAATTGCATCCATAACTTTGAACAAGTTCTATACTAAAATCTTAAACCAGTGCAAATTATAAAAATGAGCATTTTCTTCCCTTGAAATCAGAGCTCATGTGTGTTTTTTTCATAAGATTTCCAAATAAATGTATTCAAGAGGCAATACAGTATTTTAACATCCCATATCATTTTATATTGAAATGTATTACAGTATTAAAATTCAATGTTCTGTATTTATTTCACTATGCGTTTTATTTAGCAAAAGCCGAGAAAAATATTTAATCCAATGGTGCCTTACTCTGTGATTTGAAAGAAATCAACTTTTTATGTCTAAGTAGCAGATTATTTGCATATTTGTAAAAACTAGTAGGCCTTTATCTTTTAACTTTTAATACCAGTTTTGTTATTTTAGTAGCAGAAATGAAGTGGTTGTTGAAGTGCCCTAACATTTTTGGTATGAAATTAATTTTTCCTTGTTTATAGTCAAGGACTATAGAAGAAGAAGAGAAGTAAAAGAAAAATATTTTTTCATACCACTGCACTGTGTAAACAGACACATCTTGGTATCCATGTCATCAGGAAAGTTTAAATGGTAGGGTAGAATCTACCGTAGACATCTGCATCTTTGTAAGTTAGCCAGACAATAAATAAAAACAGAATGATACAGTGTCAACTGGTGGTTTTTCTTAAGTATTGTCTATGTAAACATGAAAAAGCAAATGTTTGTTTTCCATTTTATACTGTGGTAAAGAAAAACAAAAAGCAAAACACGTTACCAAAAAACAAAACAAAACAAGCCTGCAAAGGTCCACACAAGTCAACATTCATCGCACCTCCTTGCTAATTCCTCCATGTCTGATTTTCCTGAGAACCTGCTTCTCAGTCTGTGAAATAGATGATGAAGGCTGGGGTTTTAGCTCAGTGGTTCTGGCACCTGCCTTGCAAGCACATACAAAAGTGCCAGGTGTGACACACACCCACCAGCAATCAGTATCACATACCACAGTGCCAGGCATGGTGGCTCATCCCTGTAATCTCAGCACTCAGGAGGCAGAGAGAGGAGGATTGCTGAGTTCGAGGCTGAGTTCAGGACCAGCCTGAACTGCAAAGTGAGACCCTGTCTCAAAAAACTAAAAAACTTAAAAAAAAAAAAATAGAAGCTGCAAAGACTAGCACAGACATTGAAAAATCTTGGAAAAGCCTGGGAAATTTAGGGAGCCTGATCATTTCTTAAATTATCTGCCCTGTATGTGTGTACTGTGTCCACATTATCTCGATGTAGCACAATAGCTAGGAACCTAGAAAGATCTGTCTCCATTCCTTTCTTGCAAGTTGCTTTTACCCTGTGTCTGTAGCTGCAAAGAGAGGAATACCCAGTCGCATCAACATGTGCATTGCTGAGACTGCGCATGCGTGGTGGCCAACAATGTGAAGTAAGAACACTTTGGCACATTCCCACATCCCCTGCAACCAGGTCAGAAGAGGGTTTACTGTTATATTTTTAAAGGAGAGGAACAGCAGCCGATAAACACCCATATCAAAAATGCACTATAACGTCTAGCAAAGATCCTGTCAATTCCTACATCTCATAGCCTAATAAATGAAGCTCTCATTCTTTCAGTCATCAAGGAAATATTATATTCAATTTGGAATTGCAAAAGTTAAGAGCCAAAGAGAAGCTTAAAATAGGCCAGTCGTAGACCTGGTCCACAGTGGGGCACTTCTGAGAAGGGAAGGGGTGTTTGTCGAGTTGCCATGACAGTAGATGCACGCTGGGGCCAGCCCTGTGGTCAGCCCACTCCAAGATACCAGTCCAGCACTGTTGTCTTACATACGAGCAACTCAAGGCCCCACGTGACATCTTGCAAACAGTTTGTTGTCTGACTTCCCCACACTGCCATCTTCATCATACACACAGCCAGCTCTCTATATCATCATTTTCTATATCTTTCATATTTTCTATAAAGAAAAGGCAGGAGGAGTAGCTACAGAGTAGGAGAGTGTGCCCTGCACACTCAGACCAGGATGTGAATCCTGGTTCTGTTGCTTGCTCCCTGCAAAGTCCTAGACAAGTTACTGAAGCTCTCTGATCTCTTTTCTTCAACAGCAAAATGGTCCCAAAGCTTAAAAACACAAACACGAGACAAATAGCTCCCACAGGTTAGGTGCTAAGTGAAAGCTAATTCTCTTCCATTTCCTAATCTTGCCAACCTAGGCTGTATTGAGGAAGGAATTGTCAGTACAAAACAAATCAGACAACTCATAAGTAAAAATTAATTTCAAAACTGGCCCCGTTTGTCCAAATTGAAATCACTGTGTGGCTCACTCGTCATTCACTACATTGTTAGTGAGCTCTTGGCCATGGCAGCCTCGCTGAGAACAGTCTAAGTGGCAGCCCATGTCTGCAGCAATGGAGTGATCACTCAGCTGTCACATCCTGTGTGGCCACAACCACTCAGCCTGCCAGCATAGGGCTTTCTTCTAAGGAAGTGAACCCTTCATACTTGTGTGTCTACCTGTGACACTACCTTAGGTTATTTCTTTGATTTTTTTTCCCCCATCATTTCAATGGGTGGGTAAATCGCAATGATTTTTTAAAAAAATTTTAAGCTATAGGAAAATGGGAAAAAGGATTGTATGAAGAGAGAGTGTCGGTGTAAGTCCGATGTAGGTGTAAGTCCGATGTATGTCCGGGGTCGCAGAAGGAAACGAGGCACTCAGGGATGAGATCCAGCAGGGAGACCAGCCTCAGAGGACTGAACCACCGAGCTGTCTTCCAACAGCTCTTTTATTATGGAGCAAATACAAAGTAGCAATGCATAGGGGTAAAAACAGAAAAAGTGGGCTGGAGCATTTCCTGGGACAGGCCTCGCAGTTCTTCCTGATTCCTATCCCAGTGTTTGTTTACCGATCTGTTTGCAAGATTCAGTAACTCAAAAGTTAGCAAGATGTCTGGGGAACATCCTGTGAACTGGTGATAAGGAAACTCAGGAGTTCTGCGTAACTGGTAAACAGCTACCTTTTCCCCTACAAGAGAGAGATTTGATGGCCAATAGATGTCTTTTTGGTTTAGATTAACTTGAAATGTAGACTCCAAGATTCCCATCCCCTTACATATTCCTGGTCACTGGCGTTTTCTTAGATGCACAGTTGTCAGTGGTTTAGAGCGGCCCTTTTTCCTCCACTCTGAAGACGTCTCATCTCTGCCGCTCTAGTTAACAAACTCATCCGTTTCCACTGGTGTTTAGAAACATCTCACTCATCAGCATTACAGAACAAGTTCCTCTGTCTTTCAATGCTGCTTCCATTATTCCAAAGGTGCATTCTCAAATGAACTGAAGGCAGAGGAGGGATTTAGCTGAGTGCTTCCAGCATCTGCCTGGTAGATGCAAGGTTGGAGTCCAATCCCCAGTACCACTTACTGCAATGCTGGGCGTGGTAGCTCACACCTGTAAGCCCAGCATTCGGGAGGCAGAGGCAAGAGGATTGCTGCGATGTGAGTTTGAGGCTGGCCTGGACTACATAGTGAGTTCAGGGCCAGCCTGAACTACAAAGTGAGACCCTATCTCAGAAACACAAAGGAAATGACAATCCTTCTAATTAAGGAATTTTATATCTACTTTTTAAATTTGTGATCTTTTATTATTTCTGTCAAAGCATCTTAAATGTTCTCTAGCTTCAAGCCTCACCAAGACTAATTCTGTCCTTATGTTTTTATCCTCCTTAGCTGCTGACACAACTCAGTCTTGAAAACTTTTATTAAGCCACCAGCTTCCCATGAGTGAAACAAATACTTGGACAGATAGGAGATGGCAAAAGTGTTTGTCTCCTTTGTACTCCTACAATGGCCTATAAATATTCTAAAGTAATTTGGTCATCAAGCTGCCCACAACTACAGTAGAATCACATGTGACCAATCTAGGAAAATATGTTTGACCTTTGAGGTGTCTGGGAATAAGTCTGGAGGGTGTTGGACACTTAGCTCAAGTTTAGCCTGAGGTTTGACCAGGAATATGGATACTGGAACCCCTGCAAGAGCCATCACAGACTTTACATAAATACACTTCAGGCTTGAGGTATCCCACACTTTCCCAGTTTTCAGTCTTCCATAGAAAGTTGAAGGCTGCTTGTCAAAATACTAGGTCTCTAAACCAAATAGCAACAGACAATTGGGAGGACTCAAATGTTTATGGAGCCACTGTACATTTATTTGTTCAAATCAACAAACACCAGTTGAGAAACTGATTCATTAAGTACTGGGATTAGAAGGGTGTATATTTCACAATACAAGGGCCGGAGATAAATTGTGCTAGTGCTAGAATTAAGGGTGTGAATTTCAGTTCAAGATCTAACAAAAACTTCCACCAATAGGTACAACACCCCCCCACACACACACACACCATGGCTCTAGAATGCTCCTCACCACTATCATGGGGCTGTGCTTCATTGGCTATGCATAAGAAAACGAAATTTCCCCTCTTGCTCACTCCTTAGAGACTTACTCCTGGAGTAAAGGCATGGATAGGTGCCAGATGGTAACACTGGGGAAAAAAGGAGAAAGATCTAACATAATTAAAAAGATCTAGAGTAACAGTAATCTTATACCATCAAAACACTCTACTAACTTTACCTAACCACACTTACATATTGTCTTTATTCGTCATACAACCATCACAGAGTCTTTGCAAATATTATTGCTAATTTTTACATCTCTGTGCATAAAGACATTAAGGCCTGAATGGATTAGCAATCTAATGCCGCTTGCCTTGAGCAGGTCTAGAATTCAAACTCAAAAATGCTGATGTTTCATAAAAACAAGGGCATTTTCATAAGCCACGACAAGGGGAGACCTAAACTGAGAGGAAAAGGTAGCAAGATCAACGGAATGAGTGTAGATTCGTGTAGAACGCTACACTGTCCTTATTTCCCTCCGTGGCCCATAGTCCGGTGCTAGTCCGACCCGCAGCGGTTACCACCGGAGAACTGCTTCTTGGCTATGTCTAACTTCTTCGGTTCTTCACAGTAGGCAGTAGTTATAATCCCAGCTCTGAGGTTCTAAGAGGGACGTGACACATCTGTACTTTTGACTTCACCTCCTACTAGTTTAGGGTGATCTTAGAGGAGATGCTATAATGCAGATGTAATTTCATTAAAGAGTTGCAGATTTCTGAAAATCGCCATAGCAGAATCAAACTGCAGTAGGTATAGTTCACTTCTGTCTTGTGTATTTCTCTTATCAGTACTGTCTATTATTTGTGGGGTATTTCTACCATTCATATCATAAATGTATACCACTGAATTTATGTTTTGCTTTTCTTGGAGTTGGAAAAGCCATGTGGCTAGTGGGCCATAGGGGTGCATGCCTGTAATTCCACCACTTGGGAGGCTGAAGCAGGAGGATTATTGTGAGTTTGAGGCCAACCTGGGCCACATAGTGAGTTCAAGGCCCGCCTGAATTGCAGTTAGACTCTATCTCCAAAAACTTAAAAAAAAAAAAAATTTTAAAAGCCACATGGCTCTTTTAAATGCCAAGTAAGATTTGCCTTCCTACAAAAGCCAGAAGTAAATCTTATGTTCCTCAGTCATATGATCTAGCACTTAATCACGGGGGGAATGAGGTGAGAGCAAAAAGACAGTCGCATTCATTTTCGATGCAATGGAAATAAGCCACCACATTTCAGAGGTTTTCCATGTGTCACCTCGTTTGTATCTTGCTCGAGGGAGGAAGAACTGATGGCTGTCCTGCAGGTTCAGAGCTAATTCCGGGAGATAAGGGGATGCAGTCAAGGTCTCACGGTGCTCAGGCTGGGGACTGGCCGAGAGTGACCCCTCTGCGGGCGGAGCCACGCTTTCCTTGCTGCGTCACCGCCCTGTTGTCCTTGTCCATCCAACAGACACTGAGGAGCACTGCTCAGTGCTGGGGGCAGGAGCCGAGCGGCCCAGGGGTGCGGCCGGCTCCTCCCGAGCTGAGCTCTGGAGACAGGGCTGCGACCAGGGCGCAAAGAACTCCAGGACCCGGGGAAATCAGTGTTATTCCAGAGCTCGAAAAGGAACGTCCTGAGAACCTGCGGAGGACCGAGGAAAAGGAGCGCAGTGTCTGCGGCCCGTGTGCTCCTCGCGCACCGCCCTCATCTCCTCGCTCACATCTGCAGTGCTGCAGGAGAGCAGCTGGAGGCCGGAGACCTCTCGGCCCCCAACACTAGGGCCCAGGGCCCCGGGAACTGGTACTTTTAGCAAGCAATGTAGGGTTCCACTTTTAGACGTTGTCTAAAGGAAGGAAATTCATAGAAACAGGAAGCAGAATGGGGGTGCAGAGGGAAAGGGGGTTTATTAGCTTAAAAGGTGTAGATAGAGTTTCAGTCTGGCAAGATGAAACAGTTTGGAGAAAATAATGTGGATCTATTTAACACTGCTCAAAAGGATGAAGACAGGACATTTTACATTATGTATTTTATCACAAAAAAAATCGTATCATTGAACTCTGTGACGTATTTCCCCTATGCTAAGCGCCACCTCACTGGCCCTGCCAAACAGAAGCCCTACAGCAGCAGCGCACCTCAGACCCATCCAGTGGGTGCAGCCTTCTGCACCGCCTACGTTCTGCTGTGAGTTTTTTCTCACCTGAGCCCAGCAAGTGTGCTCTGTCCAGGCCATTTTCTGTGACTTCTGATAAGCAAACTGGACCCACAGTGCTGTCAAAAGAGGATAGTCTGGATCCTGCCATAAAGAAATATTAAACATGCATCAGATGGTGACATTTGTAGAACATTTGGTGCTAGACATCCACGATGTTTTATTCGACTTGAAAGAAACGGTCGGTAACAAATGGGAAGGATCAAGAGGGAAGCGGGGGTGGGAATCTGTTCACATGTGGGACAGAATCGTAAGCATCCTTTCTACTAGGGATGAAGGAACCAACAATAACAAACTACAGCCTGAAGGATCCTGAATCAGGAGATTTAAAGAGCAGAGACAAAAAAACTGGAGAAGAATCTGACCTCAGACTTGCCAAGAAAACGGGCTCCCTACGGTTTTGCAGACAGCTCCTGTATCGGGACAAAGTGCCAGAGCTCCGGTTCTCAGCCCCGGAGGCCCACCGAGGAGCCTGTCAGGACAGACTCCCGTGACCTGTGTCCTCAGCTAGAAATTCTGATTCAACAGGGCTGGGGCCGGGCCGGAGGACCTGCTTTCCAACAGGCTGTCGGACCACCACACTTGAAATAGCTCTGGTCTCTATAATAATTAAATATTCCTGCCATTACACTAATCTGTATATATAGCACCAAACCCGAAAACAGTGTCCATAATTTGTATAATTGAAGAAACTTAGCTGATTAAAAGAGAAAACTAGTTGCCATGCGTTATAGAAAACCAAAGCTAATTATGACTTGTAATGACCTATTGCTCATTAACCATTAATCATATTTATCGATCGTTTTGTTGTTGTTGTCACCTTTTCTCATATGATGGGGCTGAAGTGGAATCTAAATGTTAATAAATGTTAATTGTGGATTTAAAAAAAATCAAATCAAAACAGCAAAAATCATGAAAAAAAGTAATTTAGGAAAGTTGACAAGCCTTCACCCTTAATCATCTCAAGGTTAAATAACGATCAGAATTCTTTCAGTAGAAGTACTTATGTTGCATCTTGATGTTTGACTATCATATAAATATAACTGTGCTATTAGGCTCTATTTTTCATTGCAGATGAAATTGATGTATCTTTGTGTGGTGTAGCTTGACATGGTAAAATTGTTACTCTCTAGGTAGGATATTCATAAAAATGTAATTACTGTAATCAGAACAGTCTTTAAACTCACAAGCAGGGACTGCCAGATCTGTGATTGGCAGTTCTCAATCACTCCCCATAAAATAAAGGAACTACTTAAAGCAGCCTTGGAATCATGAATGTCTGACAGAGGGAAACTATTCCGATCAAATGACAGAGTGCTGGGGGTGCTCATGCGATCTCCCTCGGCTGTGATCTGCCTGGCTTGGGGAGGCCTGGACAGAGATTTCAAACATCCTTCACCTAGCAACAGGTTTCAGAGCAGGGCTTTTGGCTGGAGGGTGCTTTGCGATGACTGAGAAACATTACCAACTCTAGTACATGCATCTCTTTCCTTTTTTATTTTTTTTCTGTCTCTGAATCCAAAGGGTGCTGCACTACATCTCCAGCCCTTTCTACTTTTATTTTGAGACAGAGTCTCACTAAGTTGCCTGGGCTGGCCTCAAACTCTCCATCCTCCTGCCTCGAGTAGTTGGAGTTACAGGCAGACACCACACCGTCTCCCTTCCCTTTCTGAGATCACCCCTTGCTGGCAGAACAGACCCAAAGGTTCCGTGCCTGCACCACCACCCAAGGAAAGTGTCCCGGATGTTGCCTTTGGGATGTGGGCCCTGGTTGGAGTGTCCAGCACTCTTAGTGTACCAACCTTCATAAATTTAGAGCTTTCAGAAGCAATCACATATTGGTGAGTTAGAGAAATAGGTCAACAAAATGAAGTAAATAAGCATTTCAATATGAACAAGAAAATAATGTGTTCAAAGGAGAAAGCAACTTCCAATTGGATTCTCACCGTATCTTTTATGCAGGAGGAAAGTCCTCTCCGTGCCCCTGAATGAAAACTTCCATTGTCCTGTGAGTTGTTTTTCTTATTCTTAGGTAGTAAAAATCCTGTAGCACTTGGTGTAGTGGTCGTGCCAGTAATCTTGGGTACTCAGGAGGCTGAGGTGGGAGCATGGCGAGTTTGAGGCCTGCGGAGGCAAATTAAAATAAAAAGGCTCAGAGCCTGGAGAAGGAAAGGGATTCTGCACCAACTGGCTGTTTTGTAAAGTGGCCTTTGCCTTTCTGGGTGAGGCTACGGTACTTACAACTTTCCCGTCTGTGTGTGCCGTGAGCTCGTGGGCTCTCGGGGACGCCAGTGCCACCACCTTCATTTCTGGGACCTCCCACCTGATGTTCTGTTTATCATCTCTATTTCTAGAACTTCTCAGCTCTTTAGCAAAACTCTAGTTTCGCCCTGCTGAAGCCCAAGAGCCCCTGTTGGAGGTGAGCTTCCCCCATTTCTCTCCCTCACCACCTGAGCCTGCTGAGCCATCCAGCCCAGCCACCTCTCTCCTCTTAGCCTGGAATTTCAGGTAGAAAACTAGTCTCCACGAGGAAGCGGGACATCGGTCCCCAGCACCCTGCTCGTGCTCCAAGAAGCAGAAGATAGGACTGCGGCTCTACACAAAGCCCCGTCCATGGGAAGCCACTGTGGTGGGGTGGCCTGCGGCCTGTCCTCTCAGGAAAACCCCTTCACACCGCCCACTCCCGACCTGTGTGGTGGAGAGGGCTCTGCCAGCCCTGACTACAGCGTCCGTGGGAGGGTCAGCTTGAGCCGTGACGCTCCAAGCCCATTGTCTCAGGCTGTCTGTACTGAAGGTGACATTTTTATTCCAGCTTTCATTTTGCTTTGCAGTTTGTCCAGAACCCACAAGGGGAAAAGAGATGTCTTTTGTCAAGCCCCTTCCTAGCTGCAACATCTTTTTACCTCAAAGTAGGCAGAGATTTGAGTCATGTTACCAGTTTTTGGATAACCACGTTGAAAATGTCTTATCTTTTTATGACACCTATCTTTGGCTTGTCATATATATTCTACCTTGGTGACTTGGTGAGAACTTCTTATTTAATATTCTGAAATGTGTCATGTGAGAAATAAGTAGCTAAAAAGCTTTTAGAGCTTTCTTGTGAAGTAACCGATTATAGCAACTATTTGAGAACATATATAGAGCAGTGAAATGAAGATATTTTAGATAAAATTTTAAAATACTTCAAGAAGAAAAATGACTTTCAAGGAGACTCAGATTTTTTCTTGGCTTTGCCAAAGACACTCTATCTTGTTAGACCCTAATTTTGTAATTTATAAGATAAAAGGTTTAGTCTGAACAATCTCTCAGTTCCTCTCCCAACTCTTCCCATGAATCTGTAAGACAAGGAAAGGAAGTGGGAGACCATTTCTGTTGCCAAATAGGCAAAGCTGTTGATACAGATGTGTGGGGCCCCTGTGGCCTGCAGAAATGTGGTCCTCCTCCACTCTCTCAGGCGCCAGTGGCCACAAATGGATGTCTACATTTGTACACTAAGACGTCATGTAGGTGCATGCAATGAATCCTTGACCCAAGGAACTTAAAAACATAAAGGAGAAGCTAGACTGTTCGTAAATGTTGCTTAAACAAAACATGCTTTATTTACCCATCAAGCATTTTCTGAGCCCCTCCCATTCACATACAAAACACTGTGGTAGCATCATTGAAATTATGCTTGGGCTGTGGCGAGCCCCGGGGTTACCCGTGCAGGACAAACCCGAGCAGCCCATAATGAGGAGGGTGGAGAGCACAGGATTGCCAGTAACAGCTCGCTGTCTCCAGTCTGACCTCACAGCCCTGGCTCTGCGCTCCTCACACCAAGACAGAGGACATCTCAAATGAGAACCAATGGGGGCGCTTTTCTCCTTGATTTTCTGTTTTAGAGGCATGATTATCATTAAGGATCCACTTTATTTGGTTTGACGACTTCGTAGAAAAAAATGTACCAATGACACACCTGGTAGCTGTAAAAAGGCTTAGGTAAGGCCCAGATAGCCAGATAAATATATGTTATTTACTCAGCTGCCCAAGCCATTATCCATCTCCTTACACTCAAGGATATATGTCCTCTCCTACATCGTATTCTCATATTCTTGTTCATAGGTTTGAAATGAAAATCTGAGAAATCAAAACTCTACATTTTTTTTAATTATCTTTATTGGTACATTAAATATACACATCATGATTGCACTCCATAATGGGGATTTGTACCAGTATAAGACACAACTTAATTCTCATTTTTTTCCCATAGCCCCACCCACCCTACCACCCCCCCATATATATAAAATTTGTTTCCTTACTTTTTTGTTACAATCTCAACATTGTCCCCTTTCACCT
>PVIR01041765.1:0-12589 GCA_004026965.1 Petromus typicus | reverse complement strand
GCACTGCCCACAGGGGTAAACCGAGGTCTGCAATTGGACACATTCTTGGAGGCTGTGACCCTGTCCTTTCCCTCACTGTGGCTGACTCCTCCTAGGAGGTCAGGGAAAGGCTGGGTCCACAGGGCTTGGAGACCAAAGAGAGCCCCACGGCCTTGCAGGGTCTGTGCACTCTCAAGTCTCAGTGTGACTCCCATGTTTCGGGATGTTGCGCGTGTCTGTGTCACCCAGAAGGACCCAAAAGGAGCCAGACAGCAAGGGTGTCTGTGCAGGAAGGACGTGAGAGGCCCCACCTCCCCACCTGGGGGAGCTCTAGGGTCACCTTCCCTTCCCATAGGACCTGCCATCCCAGCCAGGCATCTGACCCCAAAGCCAGGGTCCCCCAAAACGCATGTGACCCAAACCCACAGAAGTCCCAGGTGCACAGTGTCAGCTTCCCTGCACCCTGGAGCTGGCCTCAGGTCCCACCATACCCTCCTCCAGCCTGGGTCGGTGTCCCTGTGTCCCCCTTGCAGTGTGGGAGTCCTGGCCCCTCCTGAGTCCACATGTGTCAGTCGGAGGGCTGTGCCCAGGCTGGCGCCTCGCATCAGTAAGAGCCATAGGGCTTGAGGGCTTGGCTCCTGGCTGGGGCTTCTGTCCCCCCAGCTCTCTGCCCCGGAACCCTCTTCGGAGCAGTGGGTGGAGAGAGGGACAGCAATGGGGGGAGGATGCTGGGAGGGGGACAGAAAGAAGCAGGCCGGGCTGGCCGGGCCATAGGGGAGCTCCTGGGGCCCCTCATTCTCTGTGGGTATCCAGCAGCGGGCGGGCCTGGCGGGAGCCACGCAGCAAGGGCTAAAGCCTTCAGGGGAGGAGGAGGGGAACAGCCTGTTGTTCTGATTTGCTTAATGAACATTAATTAAGGAGACAGAAGATAGCTGATTCCTCCAGGGCAGAGATGAAAGGCCGGTTAATTAAATCTGGGGAGATCGCCAGGGCCCCTGATCCCTCCTGATGGCTCACAGCCCACTGGAGCCCAGAGCTGGGCACTGGCGGGCAAAAAGCTGCCCTTGCCTCTGCTTGGGCTCTGCCCTAGAGGCCCAGAGAGGAGCCTGGCTCGGCCCAGATGCACCATGATGTCTCAGGTGGAGCTGTGCCTCAGTTTCCCCCATGACCTGCCCGGCAAGAGCATTGGCCTACGTGGTTTCTGATGACGCCCTGCTCAGCCACAAGGCTCCGTAGTAGGTGCTCTGTCCACACATCTGGGCCTCAGTCTTCCCTTTTGTCACGTGGGGAGAAGTCACTCAGTCTAAGAGAGTTTTAGGGGCAAACATCTGGAGTCTACATGGAGGAGCAGGGCCGCTGCCGTGACCACCCTGCCTAGGGGCAGCAAGGCAGGGCGCAGGTCCTGAGGCCCCAGAGTGTGTGGTCTTTTCTGTCAGTCTCCATCCATCTACCCACCCACTCACCGATCTAACCACCCATCTATCCACCCGTCCACTTAGCCGCCTACCCATCCACTCACCGACCTATCGATCCACCCACCCATCCGTCCATTCACCCACCCCTCCCCCGCCCTTGCCCGGGAGCCTGCCCTGGGTCTGCCCTGCGTGGGCACTGCAGCCGTCATGGGGCAGGCAGTGGGTAGCTGTGACCTCCTGGGCCTCAGGGAGATACATAGCGATTCAGGAGACAAGCAGAGGAGTCGGGGGCTGGCTGATCTCAGTGACCGGAGGCAGTGGGGAGCCAGGTGCGCTCCAGGAGGGGTGGGCGGTCATGGATTCCTGGGGGTGACTGCTCAGCAGAGACCTGCAGGATGAGGGCACCGCCAGGGGACAGGCACACTCACGCTGATGGGAGAAGACAGGGGAACTTAAGCTGTCAGGCTCATTGAGCGCCTCCTTCCCCAGAGATGACAGGTGCGGACAGGCCAGGACGTGGTGGCCTGTGGACATGCCACCACCGGGCCCCGAGGAGCCCTTTGGGCTGAGGTGAAAACAAAAGGGGAAAACCCATCTTGCTGAGGAGAAAGATCATGGCGGGCTGGCAGGAAGGCCACGGTGTCTGTCCATCCGTCCATCCATCCATCCATTTGTCCATTCATCCATCTGACAGTCCACCCACCCACTTCTCTGACTTTTTTTTTTTTTTTTTTTTTAGGTTTTTTGAGACAGGGTCTCGCTTTGTAGTTCAGGCTGGCCCTGAAGCTCAAACTCATCACAGCAATCCTCCTGCCTCTGCCTCCCGAGTGCTGGGATTACAGGCGTGAGCCACCACGCCCGGCACTGTGGTATGTGGTACTGGTTGCTGCTGGGTGTGAGTCTCCACATCCAGTATAGTTATGTGGTTACCGGGGATCGAACCCGGGTCCTTGCGCTTGCAAGACAGGCGCCGGAACCACTGAGCTAAATCCCCGGCCCCCACTTCTCTGACTTTTCCCAAGACCCTGGGGCTGCGCTGCTGGCAAAGAGCAGGGGACAGACTGACGGAAGCTGACCATACTGCTCCTGTGCTTGGGGTCCAGCACAGAGTGGCCCAGGGAGCCCCACAGCTCAGGGCGGGGTGAGGGAGAGCGCACTCCGGCAAGGCTTCCTGGGGGAGCTGCGAGGGAAAGGCTCGCAGGCCAGGGGGTGGCGGCAGAGGTAGCCTGAGGGACACTTCGTGTATCACATTTCCAAAGATGCGTGGGAGTAGGCCCCAGAGGCCTGGGAGAGGAGGAGGGCAGGAGCGTGTGTGTCTCTGTGTGGCTGTATGTGCATGGGCGTGCTGTGTGTACAGCCATGTAGCGTGTGTGCAGATAGTGTGTGCGTGCTTTACTGGAAGGCCTGACCTCCCAGAGCCCCAGGGCCCAGGTGGCAGCTGGCGAGGCCGAGACTGAGGGCAGAGTGTGAAGGAAGAGAAAAGGCGGCAGGCAGGGTAGAGGCCTGCACACCAGCTGCAGTGGCCAGGAGGCCCATTGGAAGTACAGAGCTGTGCGCCCGAGCTCGGTGCAAGAGGTGGCCCTGCGTGACTTCCCCTGGCTCAGCGCCCAGGCTGGGGGTTCCAGGGCAAGTCCCCCCTTCCCTGTGTGGGCCCGGAGCGCCTACCCAGGTGGGCTCGAGTCTGGATAGGGCAGTGGCTCATCCCTAAATCTCCCAGGGGCCCGGGCTGCCCCTTCCCTGCCCTCTCCCAACTTCCCCAGGTCTCCCCCAAAATGCCACAGGGATGTTACCCCAGGGAGGCCAGACACTACCTGCTTGGTCACTACTAGGTGATGTCCGCGGCGGGTGCAGGCAGGTAACCCTGCCGTGGTAACTAAGCACACAGCTTCCTTCCTTGCATCTCTGGTCGCTCCCAAAGAGGCTGAGGCAGGAGGATTGCTCTGTGGTCCTGCTGTCCAGGCCAGAGGTATGACCTGGTCACCTTCTGTCCCCACTTCTTTGACGGCATCTGCCCTCCCTCCCCGGCCCTCTGCGGGCCCAGCTGCCCTGACCTCCTCCTCCAGAGCATGAAGGTGCACCCACACCTGGAGCCTCGTCCGCTGCTCCTGACCCCTACCTGCCCATGGCGCCCGTGGAGAAGCCTCAGCCCACCTCACAGCGGCCTCTGTGTCCCACACCCCGAGCCCGGCTGGATGGTTCCCCCCCTCGCGGTGCTGACTAGTTGTCAGCTCTGGCCTGGACTGTGTTCCCAAGGCGGGGCCCGTCAACTAACGGCCGCGCCGCTCCCAGGGGACACTGGCCCAAGCCGCGGGGAAGCTGTCCTGAAACAATAATTGTGTTCTGAGCTCTTTCTGCTGAAAGAGCTCTTTCCCCTTCCCTGTGTGGGCCCGGAGTGTACAAGAAAACAGCAATTGTAAGTCACCAGCAGAACCCTCTGTGTGTGAGTGAGAGTATGTGTGCGAGTGTGTGTATATGTGAGTGTATATGCGTGTGTGTGTGTGTTTGTGTGTGCGCGCGCGCGTGTGTGTGTGTGTGTCTGTATGTGTGTGTAGCAACCACAGGCCGGAGAGAATGGGATTCCGAAAGCTGTGCACACCTCTGGTAGCTTGTGGGGACCCCAGAACTGACAGGGTCCCTGGTCCATGCCTGGGGCCCTCCAGGCACGACCCTCCAGGGGCCCCCCATTGACAGGACCTTTGCACCTGCTGGCCCTCTATCTCCTCTCACAGGGTGATGCTAGTTCCTTCTCTAGGCTTCAGGGTGGGGTTCTCTCACTTCCTCCAGGAATCTCTCCCCAACCCCCCACTCTCCCACCACCCTTTCTCCCTATGGTACATCCAGCACTCATCATTAAAGGATTACTTCGTGTCCCCCTGGACAGACAGGTCCAGCGGATGAGGGTCCGGGGCTTCCTGGTGTGTCTGCCTTCCACCCCAGGGATGATAAACAGTAGGTGATCATAAGTAGCACAGGGTCCGGCAGCGCAGGGACGAGGGGTGTGTGGAAGGAGAAAGGAGAGCTGCTGGCCCTGAGGCAGGGAAGTGCTCTAGGAACGCCTCTCCCGCACCAGGCTTTACTCCGGGATCCTGAACTTTCCAAATGTCAGGCAGAGGGATTCTGCGGGGACCCTGGGAGCCCATTAGCATTCCCGCGCTCTGCCAACAGGCCGCACAGGCGCAGGCACAGGCACGCGGCCTGCAGGGCCCAGGTGGAGGACAAGGCCGGGCCAGGTGGGAACAGGAGCGGAGCTGCCGATCTCTGCCCACCCCGGGGCCTTCCGGGCACCTGGTGAGAGGCTGGTACAGTGCGACCCGGGCACCTCTCCTCTGAGTGAACTCAGACCCGGCCCTCCCCTGTGTCCCGGGAAGTCCCCAGAGTCAGCCCAGCGACAACTCTGCTGGCCGCTGGGAGTCTCACGCACGTGCACTGTTCCCTGTGTGTGGCCACGCTCCTTGCTGCCCCTGTGGCTTCTGGAGGGGTCACAGCTGAGGTCAGCCCTCTTCCCAGCTTGCAGGGAGTCCCTACGCCCAGCAGGGCACATGTGGCAGAGGGACACTTCATATGTCACTTTTCCAAAGATGTGTGTGAGCAGGCACCAGAGGCCTGGGGGAGGGGGAGGGCGGGAGCACGAGTGTCTGTGGGTGTGGGTGTGCGTGCATGGGGCGCGCTGTGTGTACAGCCTTGTGGTGTGTGCGCAGATAGTGTGTGTGCGTCTTGGTGCACCTGTGGTGCATCCAGACTGGGCAGCTGTGAGTGGCAGAGGCTGGGGACTCACCCCAGTCTGCTGAGGCTCAGGGGCCAGGGGTCCCCATGAGATGAGGCACAGAAGCCACCCTGAGATCTCCCTCTGGATCATAGCAGGGGCACAGGCCATCACTGAGGGCAGGGTATGGCTGCCAGTTCCCACACCTCCCTGCATAGGAATTGCCAGGGCCAGCAGTACCTGTGCCAGCCACACACAGGGCCTCCTGGTGCCTTCAGAGCAGCTGGGGAGAAAGCTGCCCCATCTTGGGGGGTGACACGAGGCACAGGGAGAGGACTTACCAGGTACGGGCGCTGGGCTTGGCGTGGAAGCAAGAAGTCGAGTCCATGAGACAGCAGGCAGCGGCAGCTGTCACAGGTACACTAGAGCAGACACGCTCCCCTGGGCCTCGGGTCCCTGCCCGTGTTGTCGGAGCAGAGCAAGCTCGGTCCAAGGAGGGATGCCGTGGCCCGAGGCGGGGAGAGGACAGGCCGGGCAGCCGGCCAGCAGAGGCCCCTAAATAACGGAGTGACCAGCGCGTCTGCTGCCATCCCGACTGGGACAGGCTCTGGCTTCATAACCTGTGATCGATGGGCCTAATATGGGATTGGAGACCCTGGCTGCCAGCCCCAGCCTGGCCTGCCGGCTGCCATTCGCCCATATATTTATTTATTTATGCATTCTCCTCAGTGGCAAAAGCCCAAAAACAATAAAAGAAATTGAATTGCATATCAGATGGGACATCAGAGGAAGATACTGCCATAAATCGCACTGTATTTATTCCATAAATATCAGCGCCTCCCGAATAGCCAGTGCTGTGATGAAGTTATAATCAGAGTCTGGTCCCCGATGTGCCTTCCTGCCCCTCCCCCACACAAACAGGCCCTGTCCCCAAAACCAATAACAGCATCCTCAGGCCACCTGTCATTTGCTTTAGCTCCACCCCTCAAAGTGGCACCACGGCCATGGGGGCAGTAGGAGGTGGCTGGCACCCCAGGCTAGCTAGGCCAGATGGCTTGACCCCAGGGAACAGATTTAATCTCTCTACACCTGACACTTACTACGCTACAACCTGGTGGCAGCCACCGATTCTCTCTCTGTGTGTGGCTCTTTCACGGGTGTGTATTAGACAGCTTTCTGTCACTGTAACCAATACTCCAGAGTGCTGAGTACTTACAAAGAGAAAAGCTTTATTTCAGCTCCACTTTGGAGGAGTCAAAGTGGAGACACTTGGAAAGCTGTTTCTAAGCAAAAAGGCACTCACAGCCAGGACCAAAGGAGGAAGAGGAAGGAACTGAGGTCCCCTTATCCTTTCTGAGGCCAGAAGACCCTCCACGAGGCCCACCACCTGCTGCATGCTACCACCAAGCTATGCATCTATTTCCTGTTTGTCCCTTTAATGTGTGTGACACTAGCAGGTGTCATCCCGGACTATTTTGAAGAAGGTGTGGCATGGCCTTTTGTTTTGTTTTTTTGAGACAAGGTCCTGCTACGTGACCCAGGCTGGCCTTGAACCTGCTCTGATTCTCCTGCTTCAGCCTCCTACGTGCTGGGATTTCAGGCCTGTAACATTCTTATTCAAGGTTCAGGGGGATATCAGTGCTCATTCCCCTGGCCCCAGGCCCAGAACACAAAGGTGTGGTCCCAGGGGAGACAGATGCTGAGCATCAGCAATGCCGCGCTCTTCCGCTGTGGCTGTGACAGTTCGGGTCCTGCTGCTCCGTGCCTGACAGTGGCACTGTCCCTTTCACGCTGCCGTATTGATGGCTGCACGCAGAGCACTCTGCGGTCTGACTCTGTGGCCCCAGCGCCGAGCCTTACCTGGTAACACGGGGCCCTCACCGCCCCCACCCGGAGACACGGCCTAGCTCAGGGCCGTGCCCCTGCCAAGCAGTCTGCCTTCTCGCTGGCATGTGCCCCCATCCGCGGAGGTTCCAATGTGTTCATGGCGACGTGAGGAGGAACCTCTGCCCACACGGGCGGAACGGTTAGAACTCTGGTGGCAGGTAACATGGCCTTTCCAGTAAGAGCCACTTCACTTTTTAATGAAGGCGAAATGCACATAATATAAAATAAACTTTTCCAGCCCGCGGTTGGGTGGCGTTTAGGGCACTCGCCACGTCGCAGGAACGCCACCCTCGAGTTCTGAGTGGCAGGGCCATTTTACTGTGGCTTCATCTACCTCTGCAGGGCCTCAGTGCCCTGTCCCAGGCTCCTCTTCTCCACACAACCAAATTCCCTGAGCATCTTCGCACATGTCCAGCCTGAGGCGTGCTGGACCTGAGGGCCTCTCTCCTGCAGAGGGCTGCGGACAGTCACAACGCGCCACCGTGCAGCTGGCTGGTCCAGGCCTGGCTCCACCCAAGTGGGTGCTCCGACTCGCCAGCCTGGGCCTGCAGAGGGCACGGGGCCTGGCTGGGGGCTCCAGTGCTCTGGGTGTCCTCCTGGCCTTGCGTGTGCCTAGAGGCAGGACAAGTTTGGGGGACCTGGGCTGTCACCCTACATGCCCAGCCGACTCCTTTTCTGCCTGCAAGAATCTTCCTCTTCTTTGGGCCACAATCTGGGGGAGGGGACGACGACCCAATTTATTTGGCAACAAATAAAGAGCTGCCACACTTAAGGGGAGGGGGGAAAGTTTAAAGGAGGAAAAATACCTTGGGTAATGCCATCTCCCACATCTTTATATTCTGAAACGGATCGTTCTGGACGTGGCAGAAGGCCTGATTTAATATCCTCATGGAAAATACCGCACCTGATCCAATTACCACGGGAGTTTTGATACAGTCAGCAGTCACGACGGAAGATTCAGAGGCTCTCGCCGATGGAGTAAACACACAGACCGAATTACCCTGCTCCGCCGGGACAAGTTAGCGATTCGGGTCGCTGTGAGGTCACCTCAGGCCAGACCAGGGGCAGCTCCATGGCAGCCAGTTTCCCACAGCCTCTGCTGGGGATCCCTGTGGCCACACTTCGGCCACTTGCCAGGCCGCAGCAGGTCCTGGAAACAGGGCACCGAGAGGTGTCCTCACACCCCAGTGTGGTCCTGCTTGGCACCAGCCTCCTCAGCAGCACCCTGTGAGCCCCCTTTGCTGTCTCCATGCGTGGTGTCTCTTAGTACTCGCTCCTCAGGGTGCTGTTCCGACCCAGTCTGGGCCAGGTCTCCTCACACGTCACGAAGTCCTTGCCTTTTGCCTGCCACACATCGGCCACGAATATGGCACAGGACCATCAAGTGCTGTTGGTTACAGTTTATCTCCACACAGGGTTTGGGCTGCGTGGATGCCGGAGTCTGTGTCTGTCCTGGCTGTGAGCCCTGGGCCACATCCCAAGCTCCCTGAGCCTCAGTGGACCCATCTGCAGAGAGAAGAGTAAATAATGTCTCTGTGGTAGAGTTTTGGGGGGAGCAGTTGGAAGGGCTGGTGCATGATGGGGAGCCCTGGGTCTTCAGCCAGACCTGTGGGCTGAGTCCCAGCTCTGGGGCATGTGAGCTCCAAATTTGTGAAATAGGTCAACAACACAAGTTTACATTCACAAGGCTTGGATGCACCTCGAGACCACGATGTTAGGGACATAAATCATGCATAAGAGGGCCAGAGATTTAGCTCAATGGCTCTGGAGCCTGCCTTGCAAGCACAAGGACCCAGGTTTGTTCCTCAGTAATCGCATACAACAAAGCCAGGCATGATGACTCACATTCATCAGCAATCATGCCTGTAATCTCAGCACTTGGGAGGCAGAGGCAGGAGGATTGCTGAGTTCGAGGCTGAGTTCAGGACCAGCCTGAACTACAAAGTGAAACCCTGTCTCAAAAAACAAAACAAAACAAAACTCAGGCACAAGCGCTTAAATGTCACATGGTTTCTATTCTATGAGAAACCTGAAGTATAAATAAAGAGTGAAGTAAGAGACAGATAGTAAGAAGTGAGGAGACTCTTGCTGACAGTAAGGGGACCAAGCAGTGGGGAGGGGTGAGAAAAGAATTAGGGTGCACCATGCACTAGCCGGACCCCAGGGGGAGTGCAGCCTCACTTACTGGATGTGTGTTCCAGTGAGAACACGTCCCGGGGCTGCATCGCCCCCCCAGGTGTGTGGCAAGGACCACAGACAGCAGTGTCAGCTGCTTTAAACACTTCCCTAATACTGTGGTGCTGGCACAGAGGTCATGGGGCAGACATCCTCCCCGCAGGTCCTGTGCCATGCAGGGGACTTGCGGGCATGGGAACTGGCCCGCTCAGCAAGGCTCCCAACCACGGGGCACCGTGGAACAAAGCTCTTCTAAACATTCAGAACTGCACAAATAAACTCAAATATTTGGTTTTCTCTACGTGCTTCCAGGGCCAGCCTGAGAAGCCATCCATCCATTCCCCAGAGGTCAGACACATCTTTCCACATCGACCGAACATGAAGTATTTACAAACGCGGGTCCCAGCACCAGAGACACGGTTCTTAAAAGTGCGACTGAAGTTCCCGCGTTCAATCAAGTGCGCGGTTTTGCACTGTACGCCAGAATCACAAGGCCGACCTCACACTTTAATCAGCAAAACTCTGCCAGCGCTTACAAATGCCAAAACACCCTGGAGGCAAAAATACTCATAGTAATGTTTCGATTCTCTTAAAGATGTTTACATTTAATCCTAAGCTTTCTTGTAGCTGAGAGATGCTAACTTACCGAAGTAGTTCTGGGGTTTCCTTCTCAGCTGTCTGAGGTCTTGCAGGACAGCTGGCGGCTGGGGCCCCACACTGCTGCAGCCACCTCTCGGCAGGGAGCCGGGTGCGCTGACTCCGGCCTGTAGCCGGCCGGCTGCCCCCTCCAAACGTGCCGCCACGGCCCCACCTGGCTCTCTCCTTGATTGGATTCTGCTAATCCCTTTACTGCTTCTGTGGTCCTGAATGCTTTTCATATCCCTTCTAGGGAGGGCAGCCCCTGCATGGGCAGCTAATGACAGCTGATTGGATTCTCCACCTCTCCCAGGGCCCCTGTGCTGGCTCCAAGGGCACCCCAAGGACAAGGACAGGACTGGGCAGGAAAGCAAGTGCGTGGGGCCCCAGGACCAGAGAGATGACTGAGTCTTGCGGCCTTTGCCAACTACAGGCCCAGCATCCGGCTGCCACCTGGACGATGCCCAGGGCAGGCTGAAGGGAGGGGGACCCTGGGCTTCAGGAGCGCCTGGCATCTGGCTTCCCCTGCAGCACTGCCGCTGCGTCCATCCGTCCATCCGATAGTGGTGGGAGCAGGTCTGGAGCCGCCTCCTGGGCAGCACACGGGGCTCAAAGTAAGCGCCAGCCCCTTCTCTGCTGCCCTCTGTCCCCAGGCAGCTGGGCCTGGGGCGAATGGACACCACAGTCAGCACTTCTGAGAGTGGGGACAGGGTCAGGCTGCACACCTTACTAAATGGGCACAGAACCCCCTCAGGACAGTAACCAGTATCCACTCAGCGGAGCGGATCAGAGAGGTTAAGCAGCCTGCCCCCCATCACTCAGCGTGGAGAGTGGACCTGGGACTTGTCCAGGCCATCGATGCCCTCGGCCCCCTTGTTTGGCCCCCGTGTCCTCCCCAGGTTGCCCCTCACGCAGACTTGGGCCCAGAGGGAGGCAGGTGGCTGGGGAGGAGACCGAGACTGAGCTCTTCACAGCTCACCCTCAACCCCTCCTCCAGCCACCCAGAGCTGGAGTCAGAGCCTCTTGGAGCCGGTGGGCTGCAGATGACAGCCAGCCAGCAGCCAGGTTGGTAGCCCGAAGCTGGTGCTCACGCTGGGCACAGCAGGGGAGGAGGGGAGCTCCCCAGGCTCCCACAGCTGTGGGTAGGAGGTTGCCCTGGTAACTCTATTGTCTAATGGGGACCCCCCCCAGACAAAAGGTTCAGGGTGCCCCAAGCCTCCTTCCCAGGCCTGGTCAGCAGGGGACACGAAGGCACCTCTGGGGCTCAGTCAGGGATGGGTCCCCCTGCCTGTATCCTTGGGGACAGCCCCCCACCCCAGGCCAGCCCCAAGGGCCCTGTGGTACCCGTGGAGAGGGTGACCAGTGGGTCCAGTGGTGACTGCTGGGCCTGCCTTGTCCTGGGCCTTGCTTCTCAACAATCCAGGAGACAGTAGCGACCTTCTTGTTGGCTCTGTGCCAGGCACCAGAACCTCCTCAGCTCCAGAGGACCCCATCCAAGCAGGATGGGGAGGGCACAGCAGGCTGGGTCGTGGGGACGGGCCTGCTTCCTCTCTTTCCTGCCCCCTTTTCTTCATCAGCCTGCAGACGTGAGATCCTCTGGTGTGGGGTCACTTGGAAGAGGCTAGGAAGAGACGCTTGCTGCACCCACCTCCCAGTGCACCCCAGCAGCTCCGCCTGCCTGCTGGGGATGTGGCCACACCCTCCCGGGTGACTGAAGGAAAACGTCCGCTCACTTGACCACAGGAGGAGACAAAGATGTCCTGGGAGCCCCACGGCTGAGGGTCAGGGGAGTGCGGAGCTCGGCTTGATGCCTCAAGTGTCTTGGGGTATGGACGACCCCGTCCCTGACGGGAAGTGGGCCGGAGGTGCCTGTGGTCCAGGCAGACTTCAGGGCAGGTGGAGATGGCAGTGTCATGGTGCCAGGGAGCTTCCAGTTACTTTCTGTGAATCTCTCACCTAGAAAGTGAGCGAGGCAGGAGCCAAAGCCAGCCCCAGCCATGGAGGACGCTGACCTGGATCACGCTGCCCGCAGGGAGCAAGCCCTGGGCCATGTCCAGAGCTGCCCGCCCTCCCTGGCCAGCTCCACTCGCAGGCACGCCACCCCGGTGCCTTGTGACGCCACGGCCTATCTCAGGCTCTAATACCGGGGTCAGCTGGCTGCTGGGTGAGCTGGGTGAGAGCTGCCGCCTGCTGAAGTGGGGACACTGGTCTGGCCAGTGAACCTCAGAGGAGGGGAGCTGGGTGCCCCTCTGTCCTGGTCCCTCCAAACTGGAGGTGGAACTGGGGTGGCCTCAGCCTCAGCCACAGCCGCAGTCTGGGCCACAGCAGACCATCCTCTCGATCAGCTTGCTGGGCCCGTCTTGCTCCTGGGAGCCGCGCTGCCGGGGAGAAGGGCCCTCACTCAGGGCACATCATGGTCCCCAGGAGCCTGGGAACGCCTCCACACTGCTGGCCCGGCCCAGCCCAGCGGCCCTGCCTTCCCCAGCACCGGGTCCCATGGCATAAACAACACAAGAGCCACTCGGGCCTATTTCCCACCCTGGTGCACTGTTGCCTGATGAAGACTCTGGGCTTTGGACCCGACAGACCCAATTCTTTTTTTTTTTTTTAGGTTTTTGGAGACAGGGTCTCGCTTTGTGGTTCAGGCTGGCCCTGAGCTCAGCCTCAAACTCACATCACAATCCTCCTGCCTCTGCCTCCCGAGTGCTGGGATTACAGGCGTGAGCCACCACGCCCAGCACTGTGGTATGTGGTACTGGTTGCTGCTGGGTGTGGGTACACCCAGTATTGTTAT
>PVIR01041764.1:0-12576 GCA_004026965.1 Petromus typicus | reverse complement strand
TTTTTTTTTTTTTTTTTTTTTAGGTTTTTGGAGACAGGGTCTCGCTTTGTGGTTCAGGCTGGCCTTGAGCTCAGCCTCAAACTCACATCACAATCCTCCTGCCTCTGCCTCTCGAGTGCTGGGATTACAGGCGTGAGCCACCACGCCCGGCACTGTGCTATGTGGTACTCGTTGCTGCTGGGTGTGGGTCTCCACACCCAGTATTGTTATGTGGTTACCGGGGAATCAAACCCGGATCCTTGCGCTTGCGAGACAGGCGCCGGAACCACTGAGCTAACTCCCCGGCCCCCCATACCCAAGTCTTTTTAACTGTCCTACCTGAGCTCCAGGGTTCTGGTCCAAGCACTTTCTCACCCACTCCGTGTCTCAGGCACCTCAAGTCAACATGACCCAAGTAGAGATCACTATTCCCAGCCAGTTCTCATACCTCCTCCTCTTGCTCTTCTTCCCACATCCCTGGATCAGGGCTACCAGCATCTTTACTTGCTAGTCTAAGAACATGGGCACCATCTACAACCTTTCCTTCTTTTTATCCTCATTTCCAATAAATTATAAAATGTATTTGTGAAGTATCTCTTGTCTGCTTCATGCTCTTTCCCAGGATGATGTGGAACACTGTGCACTGCTTAGATATTTGCAAGTTACTACACCAAACCTCAGCCTTAAGAACTGCTCCCATCTAATGCCTTCTTTGACTATAGGCAAAGTAGCTACAACAACTGTATCCCTACCCTTAGCTTGCAGTGGTGTTCCCTTCTATGCCTCTAGCATTTGCCCTTTTGTTCTCTCATTACTAGACAGATATTTTGCTTTCTTGTGAGACTTTCATGCTTGCCATGTTTCCACTATGTCTTCCATTACCCTTTGTACATGCTATTTGCTCCACCAAGGAGTTTACTCTCTCTGAGTTCCTAGCAAACTCTCACTCACCCTTTAGATTCTGGTTCAAGTTGTCATTGTTGAAATATTTGATATTTCTCCATCGACTCCCAGAGGAACCTCAATTCTCCAAACCACACCAGTCAACCTAGGCCCGTGTGGCAAAATCTGTCTCTTGTTGGTAGCCCTTGATTTGATACAGATAACTGTAGTGAGCTTTGGTGGTTCCCTATTCTGTTTCTTTTCACCCACTCCAGATGGCATATTCCTGAACTAAAACATGTTCATAAGGGCAATCTCTTCTCTTATTATTAACCAAACTAATACTTTTAATAATAGGGCAGAAGATCTAAAATGTTTCAGAGAATAATTGGAACCTAGTAAAATTATGATCCTAACAAATTAATTCATTCAACAAATACATATGGATGTCTGGACTAACAGGCGCTGTAGGTCCTACGGATATACACAGTAGTGAATAAAATGGAGCCTCTTCATGAGGCTTACAAAGGATGTGTGTGTGTGTGTGTGTGTGTGTGTGTGTGTGTGTGTGTGTGTGTGAGACTAACATAAGTAGCATTTTCCATATCGTTCTTAAAATCTCCACAGAGACAGGAGGTATAATTAGAAAGGAAAGAACATAGTCCTATAGTTCTTATATAAATTTATCCTTAATTTTCTTTTTTCTATCTTTATCTGTATTTCAATCTCTTTTTCTTGTCTGTAGTCTTTCTTATACCTCTATGTGAAGTGTTGGGAGCAAATATTTCATTGAAAATGGGTAAAGCATTGTCATCTTTACTCTCCCCCACAACATATTTTTGAATTGTGCTCAGATTTACTTGGCAAACCTCACATATACTATTTGATATTTCCCCATCAACTCTCAGATGAGGATCTCAAAATGTTATCATATAACACTTACCAAGAACTGACAATGTGTGAAATGTCATACAGAGCCGAGAATTAGTCTTGGCTGTTGCTCAGTGGGTTCACTAATGCAAACTTTAATTCACTAAGGACACCAAAAACTGCCCAAAAGAGCTATTAAGACAACTATCAGGAAGTTCAAATTGCTGTCCCAAGGTCCCAACAATGGCATTAATGCCAGAAATGAAAAGCTCACTATTAAACTAAAAAATTGAAAACCAGACCATTTCCATAATTTATTTCATTTACTTTTGGTTTACAGTGTCTATTTTTCATCTAATTATCTTTCTTAGGGTCAAAAACTTCCTGGTTGTTCAACTAATGTTTTGTAAAAGTATCACAGAGCCTTCTGTAAATTACTTCCCTAATAGTCTTATTAGCTATAAAAGTAAGTTCAGAAGGACAACTGTACTTAATGTTTAAGATTTTAAAGTAACAGATCATTTTAAATATCACCTAAACACTTTGGGATAGAATAGTATACTTTGTCTTCTAGCAAAAAATGACAAAATATTTAATTTCCACATAGTGTTGTTCTCAATTTGAAGTCAAAAATTGTATGGTTAGACCATGATGGTCTTTTCACGACTTGCTTCAGTTTACAAGGTACACTTCTGGTAAGTAGAGCTCCAGATATATAGAAAGCACCTTCCTTCCCTTTTTTGGTTTCTCCTCACCCCACTCTGGAAAGTCAGGAACCACATTACTGTTGTTGAAGCCAAACTCCTTTGTCTAGCAATGGCTTGTAAGAAAATTTTGTGAAGGACGTTGGCTATGGTGAAGATGGAGTCATCCTATAACTGGGCTAGTCTCAGAGAACTGGATTGTAGCTCACTTTTTTTTTTCTTTCCTAACAAGGACGAGCCACAGTGACAATTTCAAAAGGTGAGTGTTCTGTAAAATACAGAGTGCATCTTGATCAGGTGCAAATAAGAATCCAGTGTCTCCTTGAGGCTTCAGGTTTGGTTAAAAGAACCAAATGTAGGAGAAGAGGAAATGATTTGCCAATTTACTGCTTAGAACTCAATTTTCACAACAAAGTAATCTAGCATGAAAACCTGGTTATTCAACAGCACTTGGCTACACAGAGGACAGCTCAATGAGCGCTTCTTGGCTGGCTTGTCACAATGACTGACACTTTCTAATATTGAGCTGGAAATAATATGGATATTTAATACCGCAGCTTTTACATCAAATAGAAGCAAAGCGCTATTGTTTATCAGCAATCTACTTCTGATGGCATGAATCTATATAGACATAATTATTGTTGAATGATGAGCTCTGATTTTCGCATTATGGCATAAACAAATCTGCAGAATATTCACAATGTTTCATCTTGTGTGATTTGGAAAACCATATAAAGCCAAATTCTTAAGTATTTCCTAGGCTTTCCACTTGAATTTTGACTAAAATTTACCTTTTAGATCTGTTATGCCACTCATGAATTTTTTACAGTATCCATCTGTGCTTTGCAAAGTCTATTCTCCATGGTTCCACATTGTTTTGGCTAACTAACAGACCCATATGTTGCCTTAATGTATTTCTGCACAATGTTTGTGCTTAAAAAAAAAAAAAACCACAGGGAAAAACCACAGGTCTAAATAAGCTATAAAGAGCATCCACATACAGTTAGACTGTCTTTACTGAGTCTGAGGACATTATGATTCTGCTGCGACAAGCAGCATTTGTCTTCATTTTGTCTGACTGTCCTCATGTGTTATTATTAGTGGCTGTCAGGCCGAGGCAGAAAAAAAATAGCATCACTTGAGTAAGAAGTTGAATGCATAAATGCAATACTACACATGGTGGCTGAGGGCAAAGAGTAAGTTTGAAATGCATACATGCAAACACCAGAACGAGGGAATTTAAAAGTGAAAATCTGTTCTTGGCAAAGTGAGGACAGAAAAAAAAAATGACGTCCTTGTCTAGAAAACAAAATGAAGGCTAATTATTGACAAAAATTTAGCAGCCACGCAATATCTTTGAGGACCATCTTTCCAACATGTCAACTTAGCTTTAATTGTAAGAAAACAAATATGTTGGAACATTTGCCTCTGGTCCACTGTTTCAGATCATGTTGACAAATACCTTGCATTTTAAAGTTAAGCTTCTCGTGTTCCGCAGAAATTAACTGGAGGATACATGTTTCACGAAATCCACCTCCACCCGTGTGTGCTTTTTCTCCTGCTTGGATATCAGCTGCTCCCACAGTCCTGCCCCCTCTACTTTTTTTTTCCTGAGTTTTCTTCCATGTGCCTCTCACCACTTGAGCAATCAGTTCATGTCACTTCCTTTTTTCATTATTAAAATAAGACAAATCAGATTATCATAAGATCCAGAAATTGTTACACTCAGCTCCCCATCAGATAGGAACATTTTAATTACCCAGAAAGTAGATTTCTCTCTAAAAATAAATTTATCTTTATCTTCTTATTTTCCTATCTGAAAAGATTATCTTTCCCTCCAGTCTCAATTGCGGTCACTAAACAAGGATTTTTCATCAAAAGTTTTTATTTTTTTTTTAAATAAGCACTTCTAAAGAAGTAACTCCAACTGACACAGCAAATAAGGATTTACCTTTTCCGTAGTAGCATTTCATAAAGAACCAAAAAAAGTATCTTTGGCAGCTTTATTCACTTATCACCCATAAAAATCAGTATGTTTCTGAAATATGAAAATATGCTTTTCTAGTTTACATATGTAACATTTTAAGGTATACAGTATAAATGGGTTGATATTATCCTAATAAATTACAACTAAATGATCACATTATTACTTTTTCTTACTTTGGTCTTTTTCCTAACGCTATTATTAAACTCTCAATCTCTTTGCTCAGACCATCTGTAGTTTAGCTTCAGGCTTACCCTAGGCCAACCAGTCTCCTTGACATTTTGCTTCCTGAAGCCTCCTGCCTTTCCCATTTTTTCTGCTTGTCATTATTAGACATTAGTTTCATCTCAATTTCCTACAACATACAATGGAATGGGTTATAATATCAATTTAAGCTAGTGTCTAATATAGCACTATATTACTGTTTTGTGTGTATATATGATGTGTCTTTCCACCTAGACTATAAGTACCTTGTGGGTGGTGAGATTTTATCTCACTTGTTATAATCCATAGCACCTGGCTCTGAGTCGATGGTGATAAAATGACTGATAACAGATGAACAAAGGAGAGTTTATGCTAAAATAACTGATTTGCATATAGTAGGACAAGCCTCCGGTAACATATTAAGAAACAGAACCAAGAGCAGGGCTGTCTAATGTGATAAATGGAGCCCTGCATGGAAGATCAATGATTGAGGAAATATTCAAATGAAAGTGTTTCAACTCCGAAAGGATTTTCCCTAAGCATTTCTCTCCTATCTGCAAACACCTACCCCCAAATAAACAAAAACTAAAACTGAGCACATCCTAAATAGAAGTTGCAACTACATTCATGTATTCTCTAGGAAGTCATCAACAGAGAAATACGATGTTTTTTATATAGAAAAAAATGCAGAGGAGGAGAAGAAAGAATCCATGGAGATATTTGTAAAAAATATTTGATGGCTTTGATACTTTCTTTAAAAACAAACATTAGTTTATTTCCAGTGCCTCAAGAAATATCTCTATAAAAATTCTCCGGTTTAGTTGCTAATAGGCTGCCTACTACCAGTAATCTACAAGCCTGGGGATCTCCCAGGTTATTTATTACTTTTCCTTATGACAAATGCTGAGTTCTTTTCAGTTCAGGTACCCAGGGCGAATCTGCTCATCCCTGAGTCCTTCTTCCTGGTGTATGCTTAGAAGTTCGCTGCTAGTCAGCTCCTTCTCCAGAAGATTCAGTTCCAAAGGGAGGTGTGCAGCAATTACTTTATAGGTTGTACATGGTCCTAGAGATGGTGAGGTAGATTATTCAGTATATTTCTTTAGAAAGAATCCTGAAGTGCTTCTCTTCATGAATCTCTTGCTATTTAATAATATGTGGCCCATAAACCCTCAGAAGTAGCAAGCGTACATACACCACTGGGTGCATGCACACAAAAACACATTTCAATCTGAAAAATAAAAGCTTTCTGATGACAGATAAGAAGATGAGGATGATAGGCAAGCAGCTGTTCAGTGGAAGACATAGGAAATCCTCTGTCAAAACTTTTCAGATAATTCCGATTGTTAGAAAAATTGTTGCATGACCGAAGAACAATAGAAATAGAGATTTACTAATGCACCTTTCTTTAGCTTTTCCTCTTTAGTCAAATTTCCACATTATTTTTTTTTTAGAAAGGTGTTTATACTCAGTAAGTGCTGTCCTGAAGAGGCAAATGACATCATACAACAAGAGCATCAGTGCCCTGGTGGCACCTCAGCGGGGAGAAGGAACATCTCAGAGACTTGGTATGTATGTTACTTTGAACAACTGGAAAGATTTACAATGAATCTAAACACGCTATCCTTTGAACAGTTTAACAGGACATTTTACTTCTGACCTGCTGTTTCTCCTTCTTAGAATGCAGTTATAAGATATGGAATAACAATATCCCATGCCACACAAGATCAACACCAAATTCTAAGAAAGTATGTAAGTGTCCATAGTGAGTCACACTGTGATTACACTGTAATTACCATTTAGAGGACATTATTTAGCTCACACCTCATCTATGTTATGAGATGGACAGTTCATATCTCAAAATAATTTTAATGACTGTTCATTCAAAACTGATTAATTAATAAATGATGATTTCCTAGAAATATTCACTTAATATTTCTAGTTATGAGGGGCAATTTTCCATAGTCTGAGAAAAGACAGATTTATACTCTGAACTCTTACTTATGAGACTTGTATCAATTAAGGTACACAATATTTTTAATTATATCTGCTGTGTGTACATGCTCAAAAGTCTGAGGTATCAACTGTGAGCACCATTTTCCTACCAGGAATGATAGAAAAATAGCAGCTCTTGGCAAAGCAAAGCCACAGAGTCTCATCTCACTGGCAGTTAAAATTTGTCTCCCCAGAAACTCCATTTCTGTAATTGGAAACTATATTAAACAACCAAAAATAAATGAAGTAGAAAGGAAAAAATTAAAGCTCATAAGAAATATGCAAGTAGGCACAAATACTGATGGCCACAAGTAGAAGGTACAAGTTGTAGAAAGAAGCTATTATATCTCCTCTTCAGCTTTTCTCACTTCTATAAAATGAGCTACTGAATTCTTAAGATTGAGTAAGAACAGAACTTAGGTATCTGATAGAATTACTTTCATTTGCTACACAGAAAAAATATTTTAAAATTTATTTTTTCCTCTGATATTTGAAGAAAGCAAGCAAATATATATATATATTATAAAAGATACATATTTTTGGATACAGATATATATATATAGAGATATAACAAAAATGTGTGGTCTTTCCATTTAATTTTTCAAAAATCTATCAGTACAAAAATAATTTAGGCTCAACTAGGTTTTGTTTTGTTTAGCATTTTTAACATTATATATATGTTTTATATGTTATACACATTATATTGTAGAAACTCCTTAAAAGAAACATGTTATGAAAGTAGTAATATCCCAGTGGATTGTAATAAAATCTTGGATCCAGATAAAATCTCAGTGTATCTTCTAGTCTAGTAGTCTGGCTCCACCTAAGTAAATTATTTTTTCTCTGCACAGATCTCCAGAGAACAGAAATCTTGTTCTCCAACATCTGTTTTCACCTTCAATCAGTTTTATTATCAGGGAATTTATCTCTTACGTTCAACCTAGTCTTGCTGCTGAAGACTAAGCCATCTTCTGCGGCTTCCTTCTTGAAGATGGAGCTGCTTCATTAGCCCTTATGGTATGCCTAGTGTGCGCAGAGCCGGATTTAAAGATTTAACAACAGGTCTGTGGAGATGTTTTCTTAGACCTGTCAATGAAGACATTATGGGAATCTTATGGAATTCGAGAAAAAGAAGAAAACTGGATATTCAGCAATTCAAAAGAACAAACAATTCAGTCTAGTCTTATTCACTAGATAGCAACAATAAGTACTAATGAAAATAAGTAGATTTGGGGAGAGGATTGGCCAGGAAAAACACTCTAAAAATGGCAAATCTGGAGTAGCCTCCTATAGGATAAGAAACTTTCAAGAAGGACAGCAATGATCTGAATAGAAAACAGTCAGAAATCAAAAGCACAGAACTGGCAGACCTGAGGAACATGATAGGATACATTTTATACGTGGATTACATACTCAATGGAATGCAGTAGTATATGGCATTGGTTTTACTACGGTATCTCTGTGTGTACATGTGACTGACCTAAGTAATTTACATACAGAACACTACTGAGCACAGTTTAAAGCAAATGTTTACTGTGAAGTGGAATTATGAGCATTAGAAAAATTTCCGTGCAGGGTGGATTTTGAGGTGAAATTTTAAGACAGTGAAACATCAGGGAGGATGAGGCCAGAGTGTGCTTACATTAGGCCAGAAGGTTACAAAATCCCTAATCCAGTGACAACAGGACAATAAAAAGGTCTATTCTGGCAAATATCAAGTGGAAATGACTTCTAAGAATGTCTTTCTTCTTTTTGTCTTTTGCATGTGTGAGCTGATTTTCTTTATAGAGTGAACAGATGTTTTTCAGTGAAGCTGATGTGAAACCCACACAAACCCTATGGAAACAGATAAGGGATTCACTTGATAAGGACGGAATCTATCAGTAAGTTCAACAGAGTGAGAACGAAAAACTGCCACTCACAGGTAAAAAGTAGACATAAATCCTCTCTGCTTGGTCACAGAAAGTGGTACCTTATAAATGCAAACCTAAGGCTTTGCACAGAATATGGACCACATACATATGGCCATAAAATCTTGTGCTCCTTAATCACAAAATTGATTTGTGCATGAAATTTGGGTGCTCCACACATCTGAAGAAATCCTAGAACACTGGATTCAGGCCTGATAAATAAAAAAGAACTTTTTTTGGTGTGCCTTGGAGACTGAAAGGCAGAAGAGAGGAGAAAGGAATTTACTATACTATCTTTATTGTTTAAAGGTTTGTTTCCTTCCACCAAGAACTGTCGAGAAGAGGAGAAGTGTCAGAATTAAACCTATCTGCTGCCAGCAGGAGATCTGGCCCTCAGCCATCAAAGCTGTCTTCCCTGGAGACACAGCCTCACCTGAGACAGCATCTTTCCAGTCCAGTGTTCTGCAGGAAGACATCAGCCATCAGGAATTGAACTCCCTAAACAAAATTTTTAAAGAAAGAATTTGCCATAGATTCTACTTTTGGAAAGGATTCTGCATAAAAACTTCAAATGTTTCTTAGATTTGAAGTAAAAAAAATTCAGTAATAGGTAAAAGATTGAAATGATGAAGCACAAATTATTGGTGTAAGAATTCAAAAGAACTTTCAGTCAGATGTTGAATTTTACCTCTTTTCTTCCTCTGACTTTTTCATGATACAACAGATGGCACCTACTGATACTCTTTCACTATCTATTACACAGTAAATACTGTATGACTTAATTTTAAATCTAAAATTTTTAAATGAGTTAAAATCCTATGAGGCGTATATAAGATTTCGACTTCTCTCCAGCAATTTACTTTGAATTGGGGCAAGAAGGCAAGTATTTGCTGCTGGACTGATGGAAACAGTGGGCAGTACTTTGGTGTGATCTTTACTTTTTCCCATTCTTCTTGTAATCACTTATCTTTACTTGAAAATATAGCCAAGATGACCAGAAATCCTGCAATATTTACATAGCCTGTAGCTCTAAGAATGTAATCTGTCCTATGTCATTCTAAGAAAGAATTCTAGATCATGAAAAGAGAAAATATCTGTCAGAAGAGGAAGACAGATTTTCATGTATGCCTGATATGGAAAGACTGAGCCAAGAATTCTCGGTGCATTCTAGGAGTAATAATGTGGAAGTGGCTGGGTGTGCTGGGCTTTGTTCCACAGCTCCATCTAGAAAGAAAGGAGTTTTTCTCTAAAACCCAAAAGATTCTACATTTGATTAGGTCAGTCAAGTCGCTTAGGGCAGAATTTAGATCAGGCATAAGGAACACTTTGCATTTAAACAGCCTGAAGTCTTTTCAGGGACCCATACAAAATGGAAACCTTTAAAAAATTTTCTCTATCCACATAATCTATCCCTGCCCATGACTGACCTGTTTCTGTGGGTTCTGGTCCTAAAATAAGAACCTGTTACCAGCCTGTTCATACCAGCATTCCTGAGCTGCTGGTTCTGATGCGTTTCCCTGCAGTTACTTCCATATCCTCAGCTTCTGATGCCCAGCACTCTCAAAGACGACGAGCTAAGGGGCTCACTCCAGGCCTCCACATTCAAAGGCTGGAAAATCAATATCTATCTCCAAAAGATAGATCTGAGGATGCTGGAGTTCCTAAATACTCCCAGTTACTCTGAAGCAAAGCTGTCTTGATAGGAGAGTCACACAACACACACAAGTGGGGCCATGCCCTCATGTGGCTTCCAGAGACCTGTGGCTCAGAAAAGGATAAAGAAATGACTTCTGTAGCAAATGGAATGTTTTTACACAAAAGCTTTGATTTTTTTTCCCAGACAAGAAGAAAGAACAAAAATTCATACCAGAGAATGGCAAAAAGAAAGTAGTGTCCCCCAGGTAAGGTGGGGCAGGATTCCAGGAAAGAACTGCAGTTATATATTTTGGTTAGAGATGAACTGACCAAGTAATATAACCCAGAGAAATCTAACAAAGATCTCATTAAGCCGATGAGCTTCACATCTGTACTTCCTATTATAGAGGCTCCCTTTGTTTTCCAGCCCTTGCACTTTAATAAAATACCTCTCCTACTTTTATGACAAAATTTTTTAATGATTACACACACTAGACTAGGATCCTTGAAGCCAGGACTGGCCATCTCTGGATTCCTAGCACTTAGTTCAGGTTTCAACACATAGTAGGCTTTAAATAAGTATTTATTGAACAAACACTGGAAGTTGTATGATTTATAAATGACTTCCAAAGACACTATCTGGTTTAATATCCTTAACTCCAGGATCTCTAGTGCACAGGTAGGAAAATACAATCCAAATGGCTAAGTGATTTGTCTAATACCCTTAAACATACATGTTCTGATCCTTTCAAGGGCAGGATTTCCTTAGATACTGTCATTGGCTGTTAAAATTGACAAATCTCCTTGGAATAAGTTTGGCAACACATACAGCAAGGAAAATATGTCACACCATTTGGATCATTCTTTGGAAATGATTCCGAGAGAAATGTAGGCAAAGGAAGAAAAATACTGCATAATAAAGATATTCAAGATGGTATTACTTTTTCGTCAAATAAAATCAAGTTAACTTTAAAATGGGCCTAGTTAAATAACAACATATCAAATTGACTGAATATTATTGTATAGATATTCAAATACTTTGGTGACTTTGTAGCAATATAATAATAATGCAATTTTAGGTGAACAAATTCTAAGCTGTGTTTCTGCCATGATTAAAAACAAGAAAAATGATGTAGACATAGAGTCAAACCCAGAAGGTACTGTGTTATCTTTACATTGTATACTGAACTGAACAATATCTAAAAATCTAGAGTCATCTAAAATGGGAAATAACAACAGACACTCTAACCTTTGAGAAGTCTGTCATAAACATACCAGACTATAAGCAAAGATGAAGCACAGTAGGAGTTCAAAAAAGCTAGCATTCACTTTCACATAGAGGCATCAGGAAAGACTGCTTGGGGGAGTTGGGAGCTTGAACCTAAGCAAAGCTTGAAAGATTGGTTAGAATTTACTGGGACTGGTAACCTAGGATTTAAGGACTGAGCAGAAGTTGGGTTCAAAAGGCTGCCTTGCTGAAATCCCCAAAGAACCTAGGAATGCTGAGCTGAGAAGTGTTATAAAAATATCAACCCCTTCAGGGCCAAATGTTAGGTTCAGCCCATTTTTGTGATGATCCTACAGTCCTCTACACCTGAAGGAAAACTATGGACTGTACTGACAAATAATTAATTTTCTATTTTCTCACCCAGGATTGATTTAATTATATACTGTATTCTAGTCATTATTAATCCAAAAACTGTAAAGAGAATGGATTAAATCAACCAGCACTTGAAGGCAAGAAGACAGAGGACAATTTAGGAGTCGGGAGTCTCTAGCAATCACTTCACAGTAAGGAAAAAGAGTGTGAAATACTGTGACAGACATGGAAAGGATGGATGAATGGTATCAACATCGAAGAGGAGTGTCAAATTTTAAACAAACTGAATGGATTGCATTCAGTCTAAGCCTCTGGAAATTTTAACCGTCATTGCAATTTAACTATGGGCAGGAGAGCTGTATGAGCTCAGTCACATTGAGTAAGTTTCAGTGCCACAGACAGACTCTTTCAAGAGTTTCCTTTATTTATTATTTTTAATTCCTTGGACTTATGCAGCTTCATGACACCAGACTAGAAAAGGATTAATGAGGTAAGTTTATACATATTTATAAATTGATTTTACTTATGCAGTAATTTTGCAAAAAATCAACTCAACTTGGAACTGCCAGGTTAGAGTTACAAAGGGGAAAATAAAGCACCCCAGTGATTCACAGCTTACTGCATTCCCCAATTCAATGAACACATCTGCTTCTTGCAAAATATCTTCTATATCCAGTGCTTTAACAGTGATGTCCCTCCATTTTTTTAGCTGCTCCTGTGAATATCTTGTGGTATACAGCTTTTTGACACAATTCATTCAGTCTAAGAAACAACATAATTCCATATCCAATGGACTCTAGCAGCCCACGTGGGTAT
>PVIR01041763.1:0-12578 GCA_004026965.1 Petromus typicus | reverse complement strand
TGAGGAAAATGACTAAGACACTATAAAAATCTTAATAACATTCTTTGCATAAATAGAAAATTTATTTTAAATTTCTTATGGAATCCCAAGGTACACCAAATAGTTAGCAGTCTTGAAAAGGAAGAACCAAGTTAAAAATCTCATATTTCCTAATCTCAAAACTAACTACACAGCTGGACTGGAGATTTAACCCAAGTGGTATCTTACCTCCTTGGAAGCATGAGGGCCGAATTTCCATCCCTAGTACCACAAAAAAAACAAAAACAAAACCCAACTAACGACACAACTGCAGTAATCAGAAAAATATAGCATTGGTATAAAGACAGACAAAGACAAACAAAGACTCATTAGAGAGTCCAGCGATAGACTGGTGAGTCTCTTTAACGAAAGGTGCTGGGAAATCTGGGAGTTCCTTGAAGGAGAATGAAAAAGGACTCTTGCTTCATAACAAACAAAAATTAATTCCAAAGGAATGAAGGATTCAACCCAAAAACCTGCAGTAACAAAGCAGTAAGAAGAAAACAGGGGGAAGCTCCACAGTGTTGGACGAAGCAATTATTTCTTAGCTCTGACACTAAAAGCAGAAGCATTAGAAGGAAAAAATGTAAAATGGACTATATTAAAAACATAAAACTGTGTGTTAAAAGAAACAAAGAGCAGAATGATGGGGAGGGGGATTTAGCTCAGTGGTTCCAGTATTTGCCTTGTGAACATGAGGTCCCGAGTTCGATTCCCTGATACTACATACCACAGTGCTGGGTGTGGTGGCTCATGCCCATTAGCAATCAGTACCACACACCACAAAGCCAGATGTGGTGGTTTATGCCTGTAATCCTAGCACTTGAGAGGCACAGGCAGGAGGATTGCTGTGAGTTTGAGACTTACCTGGGCTATATAGTGAGATCATGGCCCAGTCTAAAGTACAAAGTGAGACCCTGTCTCAAAAAAAATAAAAATAAAAAATAAAAAAGAGCTAGGGATACAGCTCAGTGCAAAAGGTTCTGGGCTCGATCCTCAGTACAGAAAGTAGGAAAGCAAGAAAGATAGAAAGGAAAATTCTCAATATCACTGATTCTTAAGAAAATAGAAATTAAAATCATATTTGTAGCCATTATTATGGCTACTATAAAAACAAAGACAAAACCCCAGAAAATAACAACCACTGGAGAAACTAAACGCTTTCACTGCTGGTGGAACATAACTGGCGTAGTGGCTAGGAAAAACAATATGGCAATTCCTAAAAAAACCTGAATAGAAGCTGGGCATGGTGGTGCACACATTTGGGAGGCTGAGGTGGAAAGAGCACCACAAGTTCGAGTTTGAAGCCAGCCTGAGCTATATGGTGAGTTTAAGACAAGCCTGAATTGCATAGCAAGATCCGGTCAAAAAAAAAAAAAAAAGTAGACAATTGAAGAGAAAATTACCCTGTGATCCACCAGCGCTGCTCTCTACGTATTCACAAAAGAATCAGAAGAAGAGGCTCAACAAATACCAATAGCCATAGCCTTATTCCTCACAATAGTAAAAGAAGGAGCAACACCAACCACGCACCAGCAGATGAACCAGAAAAGTCCACGGTAGAACTCAGCCTGAAGGAAAAAGGGGACTCTGACACATGCAACGACACAGACAAACCCAAGTCCCTTATACCAAGTGAAGCAGTCCTGTCCCGAAAGGATGAATACTAGATAACTCCTCTTCCATGAAGTAGAGAGGATCACCAGATTTTAGGCACCAAAACTAGCGCATCCTCTCTGGCCCACGGGTGACCCTTGGTCTCTAGAGATGTAGATCTCAGCTTTCCATGTCTTCCTCACGTGGCTGTGACACAGACACAGATGGCTGACAGACAGGCTTGGTGGACCTTGCTGTACATTTGCTAGTGGAATGGAGATTGCTTATCTGAATGAATAAGTGACTCAGGATCCTTTATCCTGTTCCCTGCTAGACTCAGGCAACAGAGGGTTCTGGAGCTACGTGGAGGACACTCTGTCTCCTCCCAGAGCACATGCCCTGAGGTGGGCAGAGGCCATTCTCAGCAACAGGAGGATGACATCAACAGGAAGGGAATTTCCAGAGGGTCTTTTCCTCTTCCAGGATCTCCCAGCACCAGGAGCTGAGCTGGAGGAAGAGGGGGACAGCAGAAAAAAAAAAGTAGACAATTGAACAGAAAATTACCCTGTGATCCACCAGCCTCTCAGCTGCTTCAGCTCTGCAGGCTCAGGTTGGTCCCCACAGAGTCTCACTCCTCCCACTGCTGCACACAGCTCAGGCTGGAGCCAGGTTCCTGATGGGACACTCTGGCCAATGGGGCTGGAGGGGAGACCCCTGCATGCCTTCTTGACATGATGCTCACCCTCTCTGCTTCTCTGCCAAAGGCTGAGACTGACAGTGGGAAACAGACGAAGACACACACACACACACACACACACACAGAGAAAGGTGGGGAGACAGAGAAGGGGACAGAATGAGACATAAGGAGACGCACACAGAGACAGAAAGTGAGAGACAAAGGCAAATGCACAGACAGAAAGACACAGAAAAACAGAAGGTGAGGGAGAGATGGACACAGAGAGAGGCAAAGACAGAGAGGCGGATGTGGGGATGGGTACAGAGATGGAGAGACACAGAGGAGAGGCAGCACGATCGGTTGGAATCTGACATGATTCTGTCGTATCACATTATCATCACAGAGGGCCAAATGTGAAGCAAAAAACGGAAAACACTCCAAGAAAAAAGAACATGCAGACTCTGAGTGACCTTGTTTACAGCTGCTGTGCTCTGAGCTCCTGACGGCTGTGGGCCCAGGGAGCCCTGGCGTCCACACAAGGGGATCCTGGACCACTGCTGTGCTGAAACTGACTCAGTGGATTCTTGTGTCAGTGAAATAGTTGTCCAGTTCTCCTTTCCGCTTGAGAAGACGTTCGTGGGAGGTATCTGTCAGGTGGACACCAGAAATCAAGGCGTCCCTGTGCAAACTCCTGCTTAATCGGCTCTTGGATTCCTGAGGTCCTGGTGAACACCTGGAAGATGTTCACTGAAACCAGCCCACAACCAAACCTAACAGAGAAGAAATGGGCCACAGAGAAGCGTGTAGAACTGTGTGCTTTAGGAGAAAGAGGCAGAGCACACGCTGTGCAGCAATCAGACGGCTGTGCCCAGAACCAACAGATGGAACGGCCAGCAGGTCCCCACGGTTCCTGGGCCCGGGCAGCACTCTTCTTCCAGGGAAAAGTGCTTCTCAGCCTGGGGGCCAATTTTCAACAAGCTTTTCCAATTCTGTAAGCAGTGTCTTCAACTTGAGAATTCAGATGCTTTTAAAAAAACAAATGGCCAGGGGCCGGGGAGTTAGCTCAGTGGTTCTGGCGCCTGTCTTGCAAGCGCAAGGGCCCGGGTTCGATTCCCCGGTAACCACGTACCATACTGGGCGTGGAGACTCACGCCCAGCAGCAACCAGTACCACATACCACAGTGCCGGGCGTGGTGGCTCACGCCTGTAATCCCAGCACTCGGGAGGCAGACGCAGGAGGATTGCTGTGATGTGACTTTGAGGCTGAGCTCAGAGCCAGCCTGAACCACAAAGCGAAACTCTGTCTCAAAAAACCTAAAAAAAAAACAAAAAAAAACACAAATGGCCAGGCATGATAGCACATACCTGTAATCCCAGCACTCAGGAAGCCTCGGCTACATAGTGAGTTCAAGGCCAGCCTGAACTGTCCATTGAGGTCCTGTCTCAAAAAACAACACACACAAATGTGGTTTTATTATAATATTTCAGAAATATTTATTTGAGGAAAACCTGAAATCCTAGTGCTTATGGCTCTTGTACATCTCTAGAACCAAAACAAATCTCATAGTCTGAACTGTGTCCTCTTACCTACATCATGGTACTGATATTTAGTTATACACCAGTCTAGATGTCTCTGTGATAACATCTTTTAGATATAATTGATACTTATAAGCCAGGTGTGGTGGTGCATGCCTATAATCCCAGCACTCGAGAGGCTGAGGCAGGAGAATCACCGTAAGTTCCAAGCCAGCCTGAGCTACACAATGAGTTCAAGGCCAGTCTGAACTGCAGAGAAAAAGCCTGGCTCATAAAGTAATTTTTTAAAAGGACACTTAGATCTGTAGACCTGGAGTAAAGCAGACAACTTGCACAATGTGGGTGGGCTTCAGCCAGTCAGTTAAAGGCCTTAAGAGAAAAATGCTGAATTCTTTTGGTGTTCAGCAAATGGTCTCACACTTGTACTGCAGCGGTCTCCTAGGGCCTCAGTCTCCAGCCTGCCCTGCAGATACTGGACTTGAAACCATGATTGTGTGAGCCAGTTTTGTTAACTCAAACCTCCCTCCCCAGGTATGGACAGACAGAATAAATATCTGTAACAGTGTTACATATTTTAACACAGTGTAACAATGGTAACATAATGCAATACATTGTTAAGTTTTGATAGGTTTCTTAGGATAGCTTGTATATTTCATTTTTTCTATACTTGATTTTTAACTACTAACAAAGGTTATTTAAATAAAATGTGGCCATAATATAAGGTGAATGTTTAAATTTAATGTAAAAAAGCATTACAGTAAAAGGCACATCTGGCTGGGCACAGTGGTGCACCCCTGGAATCCTAGCACTTGGAAGGCTGAGGAAGGAGGATTGCTTTGAGTTCAAGGTCAGCCTGGGCTACACAGCCAGAGCCTGTTTCTCTGGAGTGCTCTTTCAGGACTGTCTCTGTAAGGTGCTCATAAATCCAGGAAGTACAGCTGCCAGTGACCAACAGAACTCAATCTGGTAAAAACAGCATGAGGTGTCCTTGTCCACCTTGTTCACCGGATCTAGCACCACGTGACTGCGGCTCTTCCTCAAAGTCAAACAGATCTTTCATAAAAGGTGAACAACTTGAATCAGTTCAGGACCTTGAGGGAGCCACAGCAGTGTAACTTGAGACCCTCACCAAAGATGACTTCGAAAGCTGCTTCAGAAAGGGAAAGAGCAAGGTGATACATGTATTTAAAGTGAGGGGGATATTTTGAGAGAGATAATGACAATGTGTCTTTTGCAGTGATAAACTTTTAAAAATTTAAATACACACCTCATCTAAATGCTTGTTACAAGTGATATAACTTTACACTTTTTTGTTAAGTCCTAGAAAATTAGAACTTATACCTAATTATAATTTTAACATACAACCTTCAAATAAAAACTGTAAAGTTCTTTTATTCATTGGAGGTTAAAATAAGGATACTATTATTTAATTGTACATTAACTATTATCAGACTCAGTTACTGGTGGAGTTGGAAAGAAAAGCATTCTTTTCTAGGAACACACAAACACAGGGCACTCGCTGCACCTTCTCTTACACGGGAGTGTGGCGTTGGTGGTCAGAGTAGGTGTCATAGCCATATACGGTGGTTGTCACACGGGGGGCAGATTCAGCTCTCTGTGCTTTACTCAAGCTGTTACAACTCTTCGGTTTACTCAGTGCATGATATCACTTGGGCTTCTGTTCCCAGACTTCACAAATGTAAATGTGAATGCTAAAAATTCCTGCCAATACTTGTATGTAAGCTGATCTAGATAATTCAAAATCAGAAGATACTTAAAAAAAATACCACTGAAGTGAAAACACAATATATTTAACCTTCATATTCTTTTATATGCAAAGAGCTCTTAAATCTCAGGAAAGAAACATGAACAATCTTACCAGTAGAGAAAGAACATGAGTAGATAAGCCACAAAAATGAAATTAAAAAGGCATATGCACATATGAATAGACAGCTGCTTGAGTATAGCACATGGAATATATATTTGTGTCTGCACTCCCAATGGTACTCTCTTAAGATTGCAGAAACAAAAAATGTCTACTCCACACTATGAGAAGAGAGACAGCCAATGAGTAATGTGGACATCATTTTGGAAGCCACACAGCACTGATTTATGGGCCGGAGCAGAACTCAAGGACTACAGGACTAGGACTGGGAGGGGACACGGAAGCCTGGAGGACACAGTCCAGTTCATGCTATAACCCCAAAGGCAGGAGGGCTGGAGGTTGCAGGAATCTCTGAAAACAGGCCTGTGAGGCAAGGACAAGTTAGGGGGTTTCCTGGGGGGATGCCAAGGGGCAGGTAGACATCAGCACTGTTTCCCTGAGCCAATCACACAGCCAAGCAGCTTCCGCAGGACACTGGAGATGACTTTCCTGGAAGCGGGGGGGCCATGTGCAGCCAGACACAGAGGTTGAACGTCCAGCCATGCATGGTCCAAGAAAGACACCCTAGCCCCTGGGCTTTCCCCCATCTTCTGTTCAAAATGTTCATAGCTGGAGGATTTTTCTCTGGAGAAATTAATGAGCCCAAGAGAAAAGAAGTATAATTCTCATGGCTTTGGGAATTTTCCAACACAGCATTTCCTATCTAGTCACCCTACAGGGAAGGTAACATCAGAAATTCTCATTTGTGCACATTAAAGCCACTAAACAGATGTTGCAAGGCCTCAGTTTTACATGTGAACAATTGACTACGAATTATTAGACATTTCTGCAATGCCTAGGACGTGCGGACAGAGACACGGGTTTGTTAGCCGGTCCTCAGCCTCGGAGTGATGCTTCCGAATGCCGGGGAGCGAACCTTCGAACTGGAGCTGCATTCCTGACTAAGAGCACAGAGACAGTGAGGGTGCTTTCAAGGAGGGAAAGTGAGACCCGGCACAGAAAGTTCTTCACAAATACAGGGGCCCAGTGGTGTTTGGAAACTGGGGAACCGGTGGAGGACAGAAAAGCACTTTCAGCATTTCCTGGTGGAGAGAATTTCAGGGCAACAGTGTGTGGCAGGCTTAACCAGCACCAGACTAACCCCCTGTGTAAGGCCTAGTAACTCTGAAAGGGCGTTCTGGGGTGGGGGTGCCATCCTATTTGAATATCCTACACAAGATTTTTACTTTTGTTTTGCTTGTTTGTTTGTTTTTTGAGACAGGGTCTTGTCCAGGCTGAGCTAGTGGTGATCCTCCTGTCTCAGCCTCCTGTGTGCTGGGATTACAGGCATGTGTGATGTGCCCTGCTGAGAAGATTCTTTTGAAATTATCTTATCTCATATGTATTGAAGTCCTGGGTTCAATCTGCAACACTACACCACAAGAAAAAAAAAAGTAAGTGAGAAAAAAAAAAATCCTTAAAAAATGAATTAAATAAAATTTTGTCAAAGATCTAGAAAAGTAAGGGTATGTAAATAACTAAAAAAGTAAAATAATAGGCAATTATCAATTCCAGGAAAAGTAAATAAAATAAGAACATATATCATAATATACAATAAAACTTCCTTACATATAATATTTACAGAGACATAATAATTTTTTTTTTTTTTAGGTTTTTTTGAGACAGGGTCTCACTATGTGGTTCAGGCTGGCCTGAGTTCAGCCTCAAACTCACATCACAGCAATCCTCCTGCCTCTGCCTCCCGAGTGCTGGGATTACAGGTGTGAGCCACCACGCCCTACACTGTGGTATGTGGTACTGGTTGCTGCTGGGCGTGAGTCTCCACACCCAGTATTGTTATGTGGTTACCAGGGATCAAACCCGGGTCCTTGCGCTTGCAAGACAGGTGCCGGAAGCACTGAGCTAACTTCCCGGCCCTAGAGACATAATAATTTTAAAATTCTATGATTTAACCAAAATAGTTACATTAGGAAAATAGAAGAAATGCTTGGTCTAAGTCTACCTCTTCTGTGGCTAGGAGAATATCAACTGGTGATAACTAACACAAAAAAGCCAGGAATTATTTCCAATGTATAAAAATGTTTTTTTGAAACAAGGTCTCACTATGTAGCACAGGCTGGTCTCGAACTCACAGCGATCCTTCTGCCTCACTTTCCCAAGTGCTATAGGATTTCAGGTGTGTGCCACCATACCAGATTCCAACAGTTAATCAGAAATGAAAGAATAGGGTAAGGAAGTTAACTGGGTCTGCAGGGAGCTTGTTTCCCTGTAAGTCCGGGTGTGTGTCAGAATTGGTAGACCGCAGGCTGTATGTGTACACACCTTTGACCCTTGCCTCTGCTCCTCACACCTGAGGAGGGCTGTGTGCTACTTACCAGGTTGTGGTCCCTATGGGGAAACTGAGGCCTCTGGGAAGGCAGCCAACCCTCTGCCAGAGTGACGCAGTCATTTAAGAGCAAAATACGTATTGGTACATTTCAGGCATACATAATGATAACATCACAGGGGCTTCATACCTGGACACACCACATCTGGCTTCTTTTTTCTCATTCTGTTCCTTCCATTAATGCCCCTTTCCTTCCTTATGTACAAAAACTTCATTTCCATTTTTTCCTTCTATTTTCACTTTTTTTCTTGTCCCTTCTTTCCTTTCTCCCCCCTCCCATTTGAACACTTTCTTCGATTTCTCTGTGTTCATTATACATTTCAGTTCTTCTTCCACTTTCAGTTCTCACACCACGGAAATAATTCCATGTTTAAACATGTGTGCCCTGTTTATTTCACTTAAGAGTATGGTCTCAGGTTCATCCATTAGCTAGAAATGTCTGAAGCTCGTCCTTCTTTATGGCAGAAGAGTGCTCCATTGTATAAAAACCCACATCATTTTTATCCACTTGTGGGGTTGAAGGGCATTTGGGCTGTTTCCATGACTGAGCTACTACAAACTGCTGCTGTAAACATGGGTGTACGTATATGGCTGTGCTCTGATGCCTTTAATTCTTCTGAGAAGATACCAAGAAGGGGTTTATCAAGTTTTCAGAGGAGAGGGACAGTGTCTTTGTTGGATGACTCCTCCTTAGACCTTGAAGCAACCAGCATTTAAATTTTTTTTACCTTTATTGAGCTTATTGGTACATTTTAGGAATTCATTGTGATCACATTCATCACTGAGTATTTGTACCTGAGCATGACGTATCTTGATTCTAATTTTTTTCTGATTTCCCTGCCCTCCCTCCATCCCTATCCCCAATATACATAAGTTTTATTTCAATTTTTTTTCCTTTTTACCATCAATTTTTTCCCTCCCCTTCTTTGCTCTCCCCTGGCCCTTAGTTCCCTTTTCCCTTTGAAAATTTTCTTCCTATTTCACAATACTTGTCATACATTTTGGACCTCATTTATACTTTGTTTTTCACACTAGAGAAATGATATATTTACACATCTGTATCCTCTTTATTTCACTTTTGAGTAAGGCCCCAAGGTGCATCCATTTAGCTATACATGCTTCTAATTTATCATTCTTGATAGAGAATTGTTTTTGCGGTACTGGGAATCAAACTCAGGCCATCCCGGCCCCTACTTAATTATTCTTTATGGCTCAGTAATACTCCACACTACATCTTCTTTATCTAGTCTCCAGTTGATGGGCATTTGGGCTGTTTCCAGATTAAGCTATTACAAATTGTGCTGTTATAAACATGGGAGTACATATGTCACTGTGGTAAAATGCTTTTAATTCTTTCATGAATATACCTAGCAGGGAAACAATAGAGTCAAATGGAACCTCTGATCCTATCTTTTTGAGGAATTTCCATACTGATTTCCACAGTGGTTACACTGGTTTACATTCCCACCAAAACTAGAAAAAGGTTCCCTTCTCTCCACAGCCCTGCCAGCCTTTTTTATGGTTGATTTCTTGATAACAGCCTTCTTTCTAGAATGAGATAAAATCTCAGTGTTGTTTTCATTTACATCTCTCAAATGACCAGTTATGTTGAATTTTATTTTATTTATTTATTTTTTTTTTTGAGGCAGGGTCTCGCTTTGTGGTTCAGGCTGGCCCTGAGCTCAGCTTCAAAGTCACATCACAGCAATCCTCCTGCCTCTGCCTCCTGAGTGCTGGGATTACTGGCGTGAGTCACCATGCCCGGCACTGTGATATGTGGTACTGGTTGCTGCTGGGGTGAGTCTCCACTCCCAGTATTGTATGTGGTACCAGGAATCGAACCCGGGTCCTTGCACTTGCAAGGCAGGTGCCGGAACCACTGAGCTATATCCCCGGCCCATGTTGAATATTTTTTCATATGTTTATTTGCTGCTTTTACTTCATTTGCAAAATGTCTGTTTATTTTAGATGCCCACTTTTGAATTGGGTGTTTAGATTTGAGGAGGGGCTGATTTTTTAAAGTTCTTTATATATTCTAGATAGTACTCCTTAGTCTGAGGAACAGCTGGTAAATATTTTTTCCCACATTGTACGTTGTCTTTTCAGTCTGTTGGTGGTTTCTTTTGCTGTGCAGAAGATTTTTAATAAGATGAAATTTCAGTTGTTGATTCTTTCTGCTAGTTCCTGTGCTGCTGGTTTTTATTCACAAAGTCTTTCCTTATGCGAACACCTCCAAGAATCCTACCTAACCTATTTTTCAGCAGGTTTAGTGTTTCTGGTTTAATATTTAGATCTTTAATCCATTTCTATTTCAGTTTAGTGCCTGGTAAAAGATGTAGGTCTAGTTTTAATCTTTGCTAAGTTGAAACTCAGTATGTCCAGCACCATTTATTAAAGAGACTCCCTTTCCTCCAGTGAGGGTGTTTGACTCCTTTGTCAAAGATGAGGTGGCTTAGCATGTCTGGAGTTGTTTCTGCATCTTCTAACTTGCTCTGTTGATCATTGCATGTGTTTCTTTGCCAGTACCATGCTGTTTTTATCACAGTGGCTTTATAGTATAGTTTCAAGTTGGGGATTGTGATTTTCCCCACCAGGTCTTTATTGCCAATAATTGTCTTTGTTTTCCTGGGTCTCTTCTGGTTCCAGATAATTGAATTATTTTCTCTAGCTCTGTGAGATATGCTGCTTAACCAGCATATTGTAACTCCTCAACATTCCCAGGGATGCCCATCCACAGCACATCACGCACTGTGCCACCTTCATGCCACAGATGTTTCTTGATGTCAGAGCAGGCGATTGCAGCCTGTGAAGGTGCCGCCCTGTGGCCCTGTGGCCTGAGGAAGCAGAGACAACACCCACAAGGGCAGCACGGCGCAGGCCTGACAGAAAAGGTGAGACCAGACTCAGCTCTAGTTCATGTCTCTTATTTTGCTGGTGCTTGGGACCTGGAGAATTGCTACTGACCCTCGCTGCGCCTGCTGCAATAGCTGGCGACTTTAGTGGGTGCTTCCTGGAGGCTGTTGGCTTCCACCTTGGGCTTCCTCTCTACTCTTCTCCCCGGGGCCTTTCTCCTGCCACAGAAACCTGCTCAGCCTGCACGCCAGGCAGCAGAGGTGCGGAGACTCAGACACTGATGTGTAAACTTAGAACAGGTGGCGGTGGAGGATTGCTCCCCCACCTCCAGGGGACATCGCTGAGGTGTCCCTCTTCTCTCCTCCAGGGGGCGCCTCGCAACCCTTGACGCTTCCAGCTCCCTCTTCCCACATAGGCCGCTTGTTTCCGAGTCCTTGTCTCAGAGTCTGGCTTTGAAGAACCCAAAGGAAGACCGGCGGGAGTGACACAGGCTGGGACTAGCGCCAGGCCACGTGAGCAAGCTGTAACCGCCAGAGCAAGGCGGGCGTGAGAGAGCTCTGCAAGCTCCACCGCACAGAGACACCTTCATCACAGCTGCTGTGAGGGAGACAACTCGAGGAGGCTTGCAGTCGCTGTTCCATGCATCGGAATCCGGGGTCCAGGTTCAAAAGTCCCTGAATGGATGGATGAAGTGACAGCTGCCTATAATCCTAGCACTTGGGAGGCTGAGGCAGGAAGATAAATGCAAGTTTGTGGCCAGCCCTGGCTACACAGTCAGTTCAGGGCCAGCCTCCGCTATATAGTGAGACTTTGTCTTAAAAAATCAAAATAAAAAGATAATAAATAAATGTCCCCAAATGTACAGTCTTGACATGGTGGTGTAAAGGCATACTCACGGGCCATTCTGCTATTCAGTAACTCGTGTGAGATCGTGGACAACTCACTGTAGAGCAGGCTTTGTCTCAGTGACTGTGGCTTGCAGCAGGCTGCAGCAAGAATTGTGAGCACATTCAAGACTGGCTGAGCTGTCGAGTTTGGTCATTCCAAGTATTAAGCACATTTGACTTTCAGCGTTTCCAATCACAGGAGCTAATAGTCAGGGAGGATCCAGTTTCGCCCTCCCTTGGGGGTCGATGAGCATCCAGTACTGACTTGTGGCCACAGGGACACTACTTGGGCAGGCAGCCTATGTGTCAATGGGTGCGAGAGGCACCTGCAGACAAAGAAGCTGCTGTCTGCTCAGAGGCTCCGTGGCGGTTAAGTCTAGGCGGAGCTCTCACCCAGAAGCGGCTCTTTGAGTGCAGACTTTGAGCAGGAGAAGCAGATGGTTGTCAGGGGTGTCCCTATTCCCTCTGTGCAGTTTGGACAAATGCCTTTCTCTTCACAGAGGCTTTTCTAACCCAAGGAGATTCTGGATGAGGACAGCCCTCTATTGCACAGACTGGGGGGTGAAGGAGGGGCTCTGGCGCTCTGCCTCCTGCTTTCCCCGCTTCCCACAGGTTGGCACCACCTGACTTCCTGCTCCTCTGCTCAGACTCAGAGCTGTCAGTGACATGCGTCCACCAGAGATGTGCGGTCTGCTGGGCCCGCTGGGTCGCACATGGAAGCCCTCTCCTGGGGCCCAGGTG